>JANAVB010034617.1:9247477-9332477 GCA_029216955.1 Iris pallida | reverse complement strand
TGCCACTGAAGAAAATGACATGAGGAACAAGAAGAAAGGACGATTGATCAAGGATAGAAGCACCTTATCAGGTCAAGTTTTAGGAGGATTAGAAAACACGAGTAGAGATCAAGGGAGAATGCTGATTGAGACATCTATTCAGTAAAACCCTCACACATGTCTTGATTTACAAGACCTACATGGGCCACCACTTAAACCGTGTCACACCCCAGAACCTGTAGTACCCCGTCCCACTCAGTCAATTGGAGGAATCAAAACGCCAACGACGTTCGGACTTAGCCTTGCAACGGCTTGCTCGGAGACATCGCTCGGTCGAGGCGACCCCTCACTCAGGTGGGGTAGTTTCAGTGAACTTGCCTCATCTTAGCCTTCACATAATAAATCGTATATTTTTAACTTGCACAAGTAGGCTTGATAATAAAGAGACGAATCCACGTAACTAAGAAAATAATCCCGATGGATCGAATTGAGTTAGAATATGGAAAGGTCCCACGGTCGTCTTAGAATCATTGCACGGTCGCTTTTAAAATGACACTCGGTCCTTCGTTCCGTGGCTTGGGAGAAGAAAAAGTTGGCCTTCGCCACAGAGCTAAGAGTTAGCCTAAGTCATAGGCGTCGCCCACATAAACGCTTCATAATGCATGCACGGTCCCATCGTCCAAGGCTTGACGTAGTCCTTGTTCGTTAAGTTGTTGCAGGATTAAGTTAGGCTGAGTTATGATAGGATATCAAAGTCTTTTCTAAGCATTGTTCCATATTTTTGGCGGTTGTCGAAATTACTTAGTTCCACGATCGTAAGGCCCGTTGTATAGGTATGTCTTGGGCTGTAGTATCACCCAGTACATCAATTGGTGTAAGGTAGGATGTCACAGACTTAGTTTTTCTAAGGCACGGGTCACGGTTGATTCATTTGGAGTTTGAAAAAAAGGGCTTTCGAATAGTCGTTCCTGAGTTGAATGAAATGATAGGGCAAGAAAGAAGAAGGCTCACGACCATGGGTCGTCGAGGCAGTCTCAAATGTGAGAATTATTGAACTTGGCCCTGAAAGAGATGGTAACACTAGAAGTAGAATGACTGTGTGAGACATCAGTTCGAGTCGAGTCTTGCATGATCATTGGACAACTTGTACAAGGAAAGATAATGTTTCTCGAACGGCGACCCAGGCGACCAACGGGACCGTTTCGATAGAGACATGATTAGCAGTACTGGATGACCGCACGGATTGGGCGGGGACTTACAGCGGAGCTCGCTACTCGTGCTGGCAAGGGACGTCCGTCTAACAAGCTATGGTGTCCAGGATAGAGCTGGACGCTAGTGACTAGTTCATATAGATGAGTCGGCATGGACGGCGATCCGCGTGTATGTCTTTGGATTGAGTCCGGGTATTGTGTGCACTATATCAATGAGTCGAGTCAAATGCGTGCAGGATCGGAAGACAATATTTGGGCCTAAGATTTGGCCGCAACGAAGACATCGTGCTTCGGCACGAGATGTAGCGTCAAGTCTTAAGTTGTCGGCATATAAGTTGCATAAGTTGGATTTGAGTCATCTTGAGTTTAAGTCAGAAAACGCCACAAGGCAAAGTCGGTCGAGTGACACTTAGTCCACAAGTCTTGATTTGGGTCAGTTGGTAATTAAAGTAGCAAGGGTCGCGAGGCGGCAATATGGTTAAGTCACACTGAGTTTACGAGGCACGACACAATGGACTTGAAGCACGGTCACGTGGAAATTGGGTACTAACGTGTAGTCGCGTCTCTGATTATGTGTCGAAAGGCAAGTACGATATGATAGGTTAACGTTGTTGGTACGAGAAGGGTCCAGAGGCAAAGTATGTGTTGGCGTTATTGTTGCAAGCACGGGATGGTCTAGAGACACAAATAGGGCAAGGCATCTGTCCTAAAACTGATCCTAAGGCAAGAGTATACAATCATAAAGTTAATATGTTACACAAAAGTAAATGAATGTGTCGGTTTTGTATGGGTGGACGAGGAGCTCACGTCACCAGTACAGTTGAGTACTGACATTTACATAGTATTTATGTGCAGGAACATGTAGAAGCTCGTGGCACGGAGCTCGCTTAGATGCGTCGAGGCACGGAGTTCCTTGGCGATTCGAGGCGTGCGGCCGCATGAAATCTGGACTTATACAGGACATAATGTATGGACATCACCTATCTAATACTTCCGCCAGCCTACTCAAGACATGTATTGAGAGATGAGAGAGAGCTGAGTGACTTGTAATGTGAGAAGAGTAAGCTTGAGTGATTGTAATATTGGCCTCGTGTCCCCTTTGTAATCTTTGTTTAAATATCAATTAAGAGTATTTTGAATGACTTGTATTTTGCTTTAAATTTTTGCTGCTATTATTCAATATCTCTGCTTGGGACTTCTGTGCGATGACCCCGTCGCAGCCGCTATAATCGGCCGTTATGGTATCCGCCTTGCACGAGCGCAATCTAGGCTCATGCAGCATCATGCCTTAGCGAGAACGATCGCTCCTACGGGAGTTGAGCATGACATAGTAGTATCAGTGCACGGCTTTACGTCCTTGGACTTTCGATTGAATTCTTTAACTCTGATGTTTCCGCGAACTTAGAATTCTGATTTTGCAAATTGATATCGTTGGTGCGCTCTCTCTCAAATGTTCCACGGGATGTCCATACAATAAGTCTATATAATTTGTAAAATATAGGAAAACAGTTTTTGACAAGAAACAAAGATGGTTCACGCAGCACGGTTGGCTAAGCGGGCTGGGCATATACACCAAAGTTGCGTCGACCTTAGAAAAGTCGAGTACGGGATTCGAATTGTGTTGGATGAGAATGATTTGGACTTGATTGAGTAAAGGGGATGACAGTCATTAGGGGTGCTATCGAGCGACGATATCGTCGTTGCGATATAGATGAGCGTGCTTGAAATTCGAGAGAATGGTTCGAACTAAATTTTTTGAAGAAGTCAATTTTGATTCGAATGATGGTTTTGAGGATTTGTCAAATGACTTCATCCCTGAGTGGTGTATGCGATAGCTTTAGGGATGTCACTCGATCGATTGAGGATGCGGGGTGTCGATGAGTCTATCAGCAAGCGTCACGTGTATGTGAAGCCGAAGATTGTGTATCATTGAATAAGTTATAGTCTTAAAGTTTGACGAGTTGATTCAAACAAAAGTTAGAAATGAAGAGCACGGGATTGAGATTGCGCAATTATGAAATGTAGAAATGATAGAGTAGGCAAATCAAATCGAGAAAAAGTTAAGGCGTAGCGAACGGATGACTTGATAAAGAAAATCGATAGGTGGATCGTATACAAAAATTTAGCACGATAGGAAGATAGCGTGCATGAAAAAGTTGAATTTTGAAGTTACGCAAATGACTCTAAGGATTGGATTGAATGTTGCTCGGTGATTTGAGTTAGCAAAAGAATGATTCAAATTGAGGGAATACGTTGGTCGATGACTTAAGATAGACGGATGAAAATACGTAATTTTGGGTTTGAACAAATTGATGATGTAAATGATTCGAGGGATAATGATCGAAATTGATTTTGAATGTCGAGGAGATTATCCAGCTGGACGATAGCATCAGTCGCATGACTCAGAATTTATTATAAAGGAAGATCGTCAGGTTACGTATGTCATCGATGGTATTGAGACGTATCAAAGATCGATGTAACTTGGGGGTACTCTGACTCGGCGAATGACGATCGTACAAGTGTTATCATTCTGATGGATGCTATACTTAGGATTTTGATTAAAATGGATGTTGGGATGAAAACAGAATTGTCTTGATGGTTGCATTGATAACCACAACGTCGATGATCTTGTCTTGCGCGAGCGCAAGTCTAGTCTCGCACATGTGTCGCGTCGAATTTGGGGCAATCTTTTCGCGTGAGCGATGACATGGTGATTCTTGTTGCGAGAATGATCGAACTAGGAAAATCAGGACGCGGCAAATTTGATTGTCTCGACTTGTTGGTTTGATGCGAAGGAAAATTTGAGGATGTTTGGACTTGCGATTGATGATTGAGTAAACTTGAGGATTGAATAGATCCAATCTACTTATCGAGAATGAATTAGTCTAGATACAAAATAAGAGTTATGTTCCGATGGAGATGATTATTCCGCGGGAGCGTGCATGGTGATTCACGCCCACCGTGGATAATCTGACTCGCGTGAGATCGGGGAATAATATATTGTTAAGCTAGACGACCTTATGATCGAATACGTAAATTGTGATAAACGACTTAGGAAATATGAAATGTGAATTATGGCTTAGCTAGCAACAAATTATGTCGTAGCATGCTTGACTTAGAAGCATTGATAGGCGGATTATGTCGAACGTGTTCGAAGAGATAGACTATGCAAAATGGCTTGATGAACGGGTGATATTGATATGTCGAGGAATTGGTTGAAATGTGAGTTATCGTAGGATGGCTTTGCTGAATGACTCAGACCCCGTGCGACGAACATTGGGATGTGTGTAGGGAATCGATGCTCGATGTTTAGAAATTGGAATGATGCACTTGGGTAGAAAATCTCGTACTATCAACTTGGATTGACCTTAGGATGGGGTTAGTGTTGATATTATTTTTTGGGAACTATGATTCCAATACTGACGGATGACTTTAGCATGAAGACATAGCCTAGCGGTTAGGCAGACATCCCGGTGCGGAGTGATAGGAATTGTTGAGGCACCACTCATGAGGATCAGTTGACATGCACGTATATCAGGGATGCCCGAATATCTGCACGATCCGACTCGAGTGGTGATGGCAGATTCTCTATCACGAGGCTTGGCTGAAATGTATGTATTTTGGGGACGCCTAAAATATGTGCACAATCCAACTAAGTGATACGTTGAATTCAAGTGAGACTTGAGGAACGGGAAAGTGTCAAGGATTTTGAGATCGTGAGTTTTGAGGAAACAATTATGGGTAGCACGAGCGTGGCTCGGATTTGAGAAATGTATAGGAGAAATATGCGCGAGAGTCGTTGAACATTCGAGTGATAAGTCGATGAGTAAGTACCCAGTTAGTTTCGAGGACAAACTTTTTCTGAGTGGTGTATGATGTAGTGCCTCATCCCGCTCAGTCAATCGGAGAAATCGAAACGCCAACGACGTTTGGACTTAGCCTTACAATGGCTTGCTCGGAGACATCGCTCGGTCGAGGCGACCCCTCGTTCAGGTGGGATAGTTTCGGTAAACTTGCCTCATCTTAGCCTTCACATAATAAATCACATATTTTTAACTTGCACAAGTAGGCTTGATAATAAAAGAGACGAATCCACGTGGCTAAGAAAATAATTCCGATGGGTCGAATTGAGTTAGAATATGAAAAGTTCCTACGGTCGTCTTAGAATCGTTGCATGATGGCTTTTAAAATGAAACTCGGTCCTTCGTTCATGGCTTGGGAGAAGGAAAAGTTGGCCTTCGCCACAGCGCTAAGAGTTAGCCTAAGTCATAGGCGTCGCCCGCATAAATACTTCATAAAGCATGCACGGTCCCATCGTCCAAGGCTTGACGCAGTCCTTACTCGTCAAGTTGTTGCACGATTAAGTTAGGCTGAGTTATGATAGGATATCGAAGTCTTTTCTAAGCACTGTCCCATGTTTTCTGCGGTTGTCGAAATTATTTGGTTCTACGACCGTAAGGCCCATTGTATAGGTATGTCTTGTGCGATAGTATCATCCAGTACATCAATTGGGGTAAGGCAGGATGTCACGGACTTAGTGTTTCTAAGGCACGGGTCACGTTGATTCATTTGGAGTTTGAAAAGAAGGGCTTTCGAATATTCATTCCTGAGTTGAATGAAATGATAGGGCAAGAAAAAAGAAGGCTCACGACCATGGGTAGTCGAGGCAGTCTTAGATGTGAGAATGACTGTGTGAGACGTCAGTTCGAGTCGAGTCTTGCATGGTCATTGGAAAACTTGTACAAGGTGAGATAATGTTTCTCGAACGGCGACCCAGGCGACCAATGGGATCGTTTCGATAGAGACATGATTAGCAGTACTGGATAACCGCACGGGTTTGACGGGGACTTGCAGCGGAGCTCACTACTCGCACTGGCAAGGGGCGTCCGTCTAACAAGCTATGGTGTCCAGGATAGCACTGGGTACTAGTGACTAGTTTATATAAATGAGTCAGCATGGGCGACGATCCGCGTGTATGCCTTTGGATTGAGTCGAGTATTGTGTGCACTATATCAATGAGTCGAGTCGAATGCGTGCACGATCGGAAGACAATATTTGGGCCTAAGATTTGGCTGCAACGAAGACACCGTGCTTCGGCACGAGATGTAGCATCAAGTCTTAAGTTATCAGCATATAAGTTGCATAAGTTGAATTTGAGTCATCTTGAGTTTAAGTCAAGAAACGCCGCAAGACAAAGTCGGTCGAGTGACACTTAGTCCACAAGTCTTGAGTTGGGTCAGTTGGTGATTAAAGTAGCAAGGACCGCGAGGCGGCAATATGGTTAAGTCACACTGAGTTTACGAGGCACGACACAATGGACTTGAAGCACGGTCACGTGGAAATTGGGTACTAACGTGTAGTCGCGTCTCTGATTATGTGCCGAAAGGCAAGTACGATATGATAGGTTAACGTTGTTGGTACGAGAAGGGTCCAGAGGCAAAGTATGTGTTGGCGTTATTGTTGCAAGCACGGGATGGTTTAGAGACACAAAATAGGCCAAGGCATCTGTCCTAAAACTGATCCTAAGGCAAAAGTAGAAAGACAATCATAAAGGGACTATATTACATAAAAGTAAATGAACGTGTCAGTTTTGTATGGGTGGCACGGAGCTCACGCCACCAGTACAGTTGAGTATTGACACCCACGTAGTGTTTATGTGCAGGAACATGTAGAAGCTCGTGGCGTGAAGCTCGCTTGGATGCATCCAGGCACGGAGTTCCTGGGCGATTCGAGGCGTATGGCCGCATGGAGTCTGGACTTATACGGGACATAATGTATGGACATCACCTATCTAAATCTTTCGCCGGCCTAATCAAGACATGTATTGAGAGATGAGAGAGAGAGAGCTGAGTGACTTGTAATGTGAGAAGAGGGAGCTTGAGTGATTGTAATATTGGCCTCGTGCCCCTTTGTAATCTTTGTTTCAACATCAATAAAGAGTATTTTGAATGACTTGTGTTTTATTTTTAATTTCTGCTGCTATTATTTAATGTCTCTGTTTTGGACTTCTGTACGACGACCCCGTCGCAGCCGCTGTAATTGGCCGTTATGGAATCTGCCTTGCGCGAGCGCAATCTAGGCTCGTGCGAAATCATACCTTAGCGAGGTCGATCGCTCCTACGGGAGCGGGGCGTGACAAAACCAGAATACTGGAGAGTGGGGGGCAGACACAACTAGCTACGTATTGAAGTGCAACCCACCTCGCAATATGGTCACGACTGTCTAGATGCACGAGGGTTTATATACAAGCTAACAGTTTCTTATGGTCAAGAACAAGCCTAGTGTCTCAATCTCAAGCAATCAAATTATTGTTACAAGATGTTAGATCATCAGACATACAAAGTAAGTGTCATGCCCCGCTCCCGTAGGAGCGATCGTCCTCGCTAAGGCGTGATGCCGCACGAGCCTAGATTGTGCTCGTGCAAGGCGGGTTCCATAACAGCCGATTTCAGCGGACAGAAGTCCCAAGCAGAGATATTGAACATGCAGCAAAATTTTGAACAAACACAAGTTACTCTAAAGAAGCTCTTTATTGATATTGAAACAAAGTTTACACTGGGGTACAAGGCCAAGATTACAATCACTCAAGCTCACTCTTCTCATATTACAAGTCACTCAGCTCTCTCTTAATACATGTCTTGAGCCAGCGGATGCTTCGGAAGGCGACGTCCATACATCATGTCCTGTATAAGTCTTGACTCCACGCGGTCGCACGCTACGAATCGCCAAGGAACTCCGTGCCTCGACGCATCCAAGGGAGCTCCGCACCACGAGCTTCTACCTATGCCTGCACATGAAAACTGTGTGGGTGTCAGTACTCAACTTTACTGGTGGAGTGAGCTCCTCGCCCATCCATACAAAACTGACACGTTCATTTACTTTGTGTAACGTAGTCCTTTATGATTGTCTTTCTACTCTTGCCTTAGGATCAATTTTAGGACAGACGCCTTGGTCTATTTTGTGTCTCTAGACCACCACCGTGCTTTGCACTAACAATGTACTCATACTTCGCCTCTAGACCTTCTCGTGCCAACAACGTTAACTTATTGACTCGTGCTTGCCTTTCGGCCCGTATTTGGTACGCAACAACTTGTTCGTGACATGAATCCCTTCTTATAACATAATCGAGACAGCGCCTCGCCACTTAGTAACTTGCCTATACTTTTTGTCGTAACAACATGGTTGTGCCATAACATATTGAGGCCGTACCTTGCGACTCAACATGACTTAACTGAACTTGTCCTACGGCCCTTCCAGAACTTAACTCGTAACGTCTGAATCAACTTGTGGAACTCGTGTTGAGAACTCAAGTATAATGCCACACCGTATGCCGAAGCATGTATCTTTACGCATAGCCAATCTTAGGCTTCTTAAGACTCGTGATGCAACTATGCATACCATATTTACTTCATTCTTACCGCGCTTGCACTTTCTTAGAATCGACTGACACCGTGCATGCGGATTGCCGCTCAGCACGCCAACTTATCTATATGAAAGGCCACTGGCATGACAAGCCATCGTGGACATAGCTCGGGTATGCGACAGGTCTTTCATTGCAAGGTTGCCAGCCCCATGGAAAGTCCCCGACTACCCATGCGGTACAATTCAGCGTTGCTATAACGTCTTCCCCCTAGGTCGACTGGCCCCGGTGCCCCGGCGTAATACCAGTCGAGGAAGAAATCCTTGTCGACAAGTTGTCCAATGACCACGCACCTACGAGACATCTAGACTCACGTAAATGCATGGCCTAATTTTTCGGTATGACTGGAACTATACTTAGCAACTCGTGCTCTAAACCACACTTTGGTTAACATGCATCGGAACCGTGAGACTCCCAACCGAGGGACCGCCTCATACTTTGAAAACGTGCATAGGAACTGTGAGACTCCCAACCAAGGGACTGCCTCATACTTTGAAAACGTGCATAGGAACCGTGAGACTCCCAACCGAGGGACCGCCTCAGCAACAAACAGTCGCGTGAACTTACTTCCTTGAGATCGAGGGAACGACTACTGCATAGCCTTCCAACTTAACTTGCACCAAACGTACCTAACACTTGCCATAGCCCGTGGTATTTCTATCATCGAAACAACCGTCTTTCGTGCTCTAAACCTATTGTATTCCGTGCGACACTATCGTCCAAGTCATACTCTATGTGACGAGCCTTAAGACCGTAGAAACAAATGGCTATATGTAGCCGTAGAACCGTGGGACCGTGCATGCGCTCAACTTGAACAACCGAGTTCTTTGGGTACCTAGACTTATGCCATAAGCCGTGCGATACAACTTAACTTGTGGGACGATCAAGGCAATGCCAAGTCTTGGACGATGGGACCGTGTATGCTTTATCAAGCATTTATATGTGCGATGCCTATAACATAGGATAATTTGTGGTTTCGTGTCGAAGACCAACTTTTCTTCTCCCAAGCCACGGGACAAAGGACCGAGTGTCATTTTCAAAGCACATCGTGCCAATAATTCTAAGCCAACCGTTGGACCTTTCCATATTCTAACTCAATTTGACCCATCGGGATTACTCCCTTTAGCTATGTGGATTCGTCTCTTTTATTATCAAGCCTACTTGTGCAAGTTGAAAACGTGCATTTTATTATGTGAAGGCTAAGATGAGGTAAGTTCTCCGAAACTATCCCACCTGAGCGAGGAGTCGCCTCGACCGAGCGAGTCTTCGAGCAGCCGTTGTAAGGCTAAGTCCGAACACCGTCGGCGTTTTGATTCATCCGATTGACTTTGCGGGACGGGACACTACAGTAAGGCATCCCAAACATTACATATCCAGATGATCATGAAGCTAGTCATGCAAAATACGAGACTAACAATAGTTAAGTCATACATAATCAACCCTAGGATTTGTCAATCATGTTACAGCCCTTATGCAGACAGAAATAAAGTTTCAACACGAGCTAACACGTGCTCGACGGCTAAACGCCTTAAAAGAATAAGTTATAGTAGAGTGAAAGAGCAAAATAAGAAAGCCACTCGTTGCCAGGGTTACGCCTGGTGTTCACCATTTGGCTGGAAGGCGGGTAGATCCTCAGGTGCTACTCCAAAATCTGGCCATAAAAAACCAGCTGGATCAGACCCCAATAAGAGCAAGTGCCACAAGGAAGGCTCCACTTAGGAACTAAAACCAGCATATAATAACCAAAAAATGATAAAAGAACATAATTAAATAACATGAAGGACAAAGTGAAAGGGGCATGCTAGCTTGCATTAGAGAAACAAGAGGTAGAATATAATTTCCATGTTAATCATGAGACAATCATTCAGGCACGGCCAATCAAGTCCTACGTCTTGTTATCATTAGCTAACTAGGGTTATCACATGTCTAGTTACTAACAAGATGCAATTTAGATATTTCTGCAGTTACAAGCCCTGTAGACTATCCAGGTTATCCAGGCGAGTGTTACAAGAGTTATCAAGATTATTTGTGTACTGTAGTGCTTATGATTCAAGAAGTGCAACACATGACAGTGTGCTGAAAATGTGTCATACTCGTCGGCAGGATACAAGTCCACAAGTGTGGCCGGGATAACGGGATCGCATGTAACTGGAAAATCTCTTTATATAAACTATTTGATCAATCTAGTCATTAACCTAGTCAGATTCATTATGAATTCCTGACCGTGGTACCCAGGAATTCATGTCCTAGCCATGATGCAAGACGAGACATGTAGCTTGTACAGGCACAATCAGGAAAATCAACCACGGAGTCAAGATAAGAGTCATACTAACAAGACAGGAATAGTTGTCACAACAGCATCCAAGATTATACATGTCATGTCAGGTTTACTTGTCACTTGTCAGGAGTGCGCCTCGACGGGCCACTATCAAGAATTACCAAGAAAGGTCATATACCATACCGAGTTCGTGTCGAGTCAAGTCCAGTCAAATCTTATCAAGCTCAAGCTCTATCATGCTCAACAAGTCATTAAGTCGGGTCGTCACAAGGCAAGTCAAGTACAGGGTACATGCAAGGATCACAACATTATATTACTTCTAAGAACCACACAGAACAATCATGAAAATATAACAAGAAGTTCTTGGCAAAAAAAGGCACATGGGTCAAAGGCGCTAGGTGGCAAATGGTGCCATGGGTCAAGTGTTGCAAGGCTAAGTTACGCCAGGCTAGGAGCCAGGCTGCGCCAGAAGCCAGGTTGTGCCAGAAGCCAGGCTGCGCCAGAGGTCAGGTTGCCCCAGAAGCCAGGTTGCGCCAGAAGCTTGGCTGAAAGGTGCGACGCTAAAGAGCGTATGCAACTGAGATGACGTGACGCTAGAAAGTGCGCATGCACATTGTTCATCTTCTCCAACCAGCATAAAAATGCTTGGTTGAGCCCATGAACTTCAAAAGTCCATAACTTCCTCAAAACAAGTCGGAATCTAACTTTTCAAACGTCAAAATTGGGTAGAACGAGATTTTCTACAACATGAAACAACTAGTTTTCGAAAATACCACGTTTTAGTAGATCAAAACCAAGAAAAATAAGAAAAGATCAAAACTTAGATCTACAAAAATATACCCAACAAAACCAAAAATATCAAGTTCTAAAGTGACATAGAATCTTGCAAAGAAGAGAATATAACATTAAAACTTGAGATCCATCATGAAGCAAGTTGTACTTGTCTAGGGCTTCTTTGGTAGGTGGGAGGAGTAAATGAAGAAGATAAAGACGTAAATGAAAAAGTAATGGAGGAGAGAGAGAGAGAGGAGTTTGATATAAATACCAAACCTCTCAATCTCAAACCAAACCAACCCAAGCCAAGCTAAGTTGAACCAAACCAAATCAAAATAAACCAAGCCAAGATTAAACTAAGACTAGGCTAAGCAAGACAAGTCAAAATACGGGTCACCTGACAAAAGTCAGAAATTCATACACGTATACTAGAATATACGTATAACGGAAAACAGGAGTGACAACGCTCTAGAAAAGTTACACATAATTTACTGAAAATATTTTCACAAGGATAGTTCGACGATACGAATCCAACGATGTATGTCTTGTCACAATCCGAGGTCCGCTCGTAAATATGTGAATCCATATCGGTAATGTCAAATTCATGAAAGAAACTTGTGCAAATCATAAAATATAAAAGACTTGTGTGCAAGAATTTCAAAATATTCAAAACTCTATAGGAGTGTTTGGTTTAAGTTTTTGTAGCTTGGGAATGAGTTTTGAATTCCTTACCCATGTTTGGTATGTTTAGGATTGGGAATGAGGAGGGAATAGGAGGGGCTTAGGGGGGAAAGCTATTCCCAAGTCCCCCCTTGGGAATAGATTTGCTTTTCTAGGAATGATGCTTGGCTATTTTATTTGGACGGTTATACCCTCTTTTTATTTTTAAATTTTTAACTTCTATCCCAAACATGTAAATCATCATAAAATTAATGAAAGGGTATTAAAGGAAAAATAAATAAATTAATATTTCTATCCCTTTATAAACTAAACATAGAGATGAAATTTTTTAAAATTTTGAACTACTTATTCCCAACCTAACCAAACATGGGTATGAGAATGTTGAATTCCTTTCCCACGGGAAAGGAATTCAAAACCTATTCCTAAGAATACAAAAACTTGATCCAAACGAGTCCTATGTGTTAGGGCTGTCAGGATTATGACAATCCTAACTGTAATTAAGATTGACATAATTATGCAATTCCTTCTTTGTCCATAACACGACGTAGCCGATTTCTAAAGCTTCCAAACCCTACAAAATGGTGCTCAAACCATCAATAATGGTGTTCGAATAAATAAATTTCCAACATACATTAATTGAATCTAAAAAAAATAAATCCTAAAAATTGTTGTGTACTCAAATTTATTTGAAAAAATCTAGAAAATATACATTGAAATGAAGAGAGGAAGAAGAAGAGAAAAAGTTATCTTGTCATCTTCGATTAGGATTGTAGGGTTGCAAGAGGAAGAGGAGAAAAAAAATTGTATGAGAGGAAGAGGAAGATGGAAGATGAGTTTTAGTGTTTGAGATGATGATGCTTCTTGTTAGAACCGGGGCACAATTTTTTAATGGAAAACTGAATGAAACAGTTGTACGAACAACGTTCCAACGCAACGCTTCAAGGAAGGTACGTAACAGAGATCCTTGAAGGTTTTTGGAATACGAAAATCTAAGAATATTTCGTAAACGTAGCAAACGATAGCAGTGCTTCTAAGAAGAAGATGCTGGCCGAATTGCTAAAGACAACAGTGAAGGTGACAGGCGAAAGATGGAAGGTGGTGGCCTGCTGGGGTGTCAAAAACACCAGTGCTCAAAGCTAGATCCGCCCACACGGTCAGCTTCCAGGAACCAGCAAGTTTGAATGAACTCTGGAACTGTCACGCCCCGCTCCCGTAGGAGCGATCGTCCTCGCTAAGGCGTGATGCCACACGAGCCTAGATTGCGCTCGTGCAAGGCGGGTTCCATAACGGCCGATTTTAACGGCTGCGGCGGGGTCGTCGCACAGAAGTCCCAAACAGAGACATTGAATACTAGCAGCGAAAGTTAAGAACAAAACACAAGTCATTCAACAGAAGCTCTTTATTGATATCGAAACAACGGTTACATTGGGGGCGCAAGGCCGAGATTACAAACACTCAAATTCACTCGTCTCATATTACAAATCACTCTGCTCTCTCTCATCTCTCAATAGTTTTCTCGAGCCTGCGGATGCTTTAGATAGGCGATGTCCATACATTATGTTCCGTATAAGTCTTCGATTCCATGCAGTCGTACGCTTCGAATCGCCAAGGAACTCCGTGCCTCGACGCATCCAAGCGAGCTCCGCGCCACGAGCTTCTACGTGTGCCTGCACATGGAAACTGTATGGGTGTCAGTACTCAACTGTACTGGTAGAGTGAGCTCCTCGCCCATCCATACAAAACTGACACGTTTATTTTACTTTATGCGATACAAGCCCCTTTACGATTGTCTTTCTAGTCTTGCCTTAGGATCGATTTTAGGACCGACGCCTTGGTCTATTTTGTGTCTTTTAGACCGTTATCGTACTTTGTACTAATAGTGTACTCATACTTTACCGCTAGACCTTCTCGTTCTAATAACGTCAACTTATCGCCTCGTGCTTGCCTTTCGTGCCATAATCTGGGACGTAACGACTCGGTCGTGCAATGAACTCGATTCGTGCTTTAGTATCACCGAGGTAGTGCCTCCTCGCTTAGTCTTGCCTATACTTGTGTTGTGACAACGCGACCATGCCTCACATCTAGAGGTCGTTCCCAGAAACTCAACATGACTTAACCAAACTTGTCCTGCGGCCCTTCTCGACTTAACTCGCAACGACTAACCCGACTTGTGGAACCGATGTTGGGAACTCAAGCACGACATTATATCTCATGCCGATGCATGTGTCTTTACGTATAGCCTAATCGTATGCTTTATAATACTTTGGGTGCAACCGAGCACACATTTCACCATTCAACGCATACCGTGCTTACACTTCCTTTGTTATGATCGAAACCGCACATGCGGATTCGCCGCTTAGCACGCCAATGATCTATATGAAAGGCTACTGGCATGACAAGCCATCGCGGACATAGCTCAGGTAGGCGGTGGGTCCTTCAACGCAGGTCGCGAGCCCCATTGAAAGGCCCCGACTACCCACGTAATAAAAGCATGCGGTGCTATAACGTCTACCCCCTAGGATGACTGGGCCCGGTGCCCCGGCGTATAACCAGTCTAGGCAGAAATCCTTGTCGACAAGGTGTCCAATGACCACGCACCTACGAGACATCTAGACTCATGTAAATGCATGGCCTACTTGTTGGTATGACTGGAACTATACTTAGCAATTCGTGCTCTGAACCACACTTTGCATAACGTGCATTGGGACCGAGAGACTCCCAACCGAGGGACCGCCTCATACTCCTTAACGTGGATAGGAATGCGAGACTCCCAACCGAGGGATCGCCTCGAACATCTTAACGCGGATAGGAACGCGAGACTCCCAACCGAGGGACCGCCTCGAACTTCTTTGAACTTGAGGGAACGACTACTACATAGCCTTCCAACTTAACTTGAACAAAACGAGTTCCTTAAGTGCCATAGACCGTGGCTAACTTTACATCGTGCCAACCGTGGCTCGTGCCTTTAACTTACGTCCTACGCGACGCTATCACCCAAGTCATATGTTACATGACGGCCCTTGAGATCGTGGGACTATTTGACTTGACAACCGCAGAAAGAACGGGACGGCACTTGGAATGACTTAGGTCGATCGACATAACTTTGCCTAACTTACTCAAGACTACAACTTAACCCGAGGGACGAGCCAAGGCTTTGCCAAGCCTTGCGCAGTAGAAACGTGTATCCTTTATCGAGCATTTACGCGGGCGACGCCTATGACTTAGGCTAACTCCTCGTTTGTGTCGAATACCAACTTTTCCTTCTCCCAGCCGCGGAACGAAGGATCGAGTGTCATTTTCAAAGCACGCTGAGCACCAACTCTAACCAGACCGTGGGACATTTTCCATGTTCTAAACTCGATTCGATCCGTCGGGATAATTTCCTTTAGCTATGTGGATTCGTCTCTTTTATTATTAAGCATACTTGTGCAAGTTGAAAACACGCAATTTATTATATGAAGGCAAAGATGAGGCAAGTTCACCGAAACTATCCCACCTGAGCGATGTCTTCGAGTCACCATTGTAAGGCCAAGTCCGAATGCCGTTGGCGTTTCGATTCCTCCGATTGACTTCGCGGGACGGGGCACTACAACATACACCACTCAGAACAAGTCTCTTCCTCGAGACTTTCCTGAAGGCAAACCATCATACCATTTCTATGGCCAATACTTAATCGTACCCACTCCGCCTATGTATTTCTTCGATTCCGAGCCACGCCCGTGCTTATCGCTAACTTAGTCGTAAGGCACACCAACCAATCAACCAACATTCAAACTCGTCTCAATTCAATAATCGCGTTACCGTCAACATTTCTTCGAAACTTACAATTTCAAAATCCTCGACACTTTTTCATTCCTCAACTCTCACTTGATTCAACGTATCACTTAGTTGGATCGTACACATATTCTAGGCGTCCCCAAAATACATGCATTTCAGCCAAGCCTCGTGATAGAGAATCCGCCATCACCACTCGAGTCGGATCGTACACATATTCGGGCATCCCAGATATACGTGCATATCAACCGAGCCTCATGAGTGGTGCCTCCACTATTTTCTATCGTTTCGCACTCGGACGTCTTTCGAACCGCTAGGCTATGTCTCTCGTCAGCACTAGAATCATAGTTCCCAAACAACGATATCAACACTGACCCCATCCTAAGGTCGAACCAAATCGATGGTATGGGGTTTTTTACCCAAGCTCGCGTCACTCCGATTTCTAAACATCGAGCATCGATTCCCTACACACATCCCAATATTCGACGCACGGGGTACGAGTCGTCCGGTAAAGCCATCCTACGATAACTCACATTTCAACCAATTTTACGTCAAATCAATATCGTTCGTTTATCAAGCCGTTTCGCATAGTTTATCTATTCGAACACGTTCAAAATTAGTTCGCCTATCATTCATTCTCAAATCAAGCACGCTATGACATAATTCATCTCAAAACCGTAATTCACATTTTACGTTTCTGAAATCATCTATTCCAATTCACGTAATCGATCACAAGGTCGTCCGACTTAATAATATGTTGTGCTTCGATCTCACGCGAGACAGATTATCTACGGTGGGTACGAATCACCATGTACGCTTCCGCGAGATAATTATTCTCGTCGGGATGTAACTCTTGTTTTGTGTCTAGACTAATTCATTCTCGATGCGCGGATTGGACCTGCTCAATCCTCAAGTTTTATTCAGTCATCAATCACAAGTCCTAATATTTTCGAGTTCTCCTTCGCATCAAGCCAACAAGTCGAGACAATCAAAGTTGTCGCATCCTGATTTTCCAAGTTCGATCATTCCCGCGACATGCATCACCATGTCAGCGCTCACGCGGAACGATCGCCCCAAATCCGATGCAACGCATATGCGAGGCTGGAGTCGCGCTCGCACAAGACAAGAATGTCGACGCTGTGGTTATCCGCATAATCATCAAGATACAATCACTTTCATCCAACATTCGTCTCAACCAAAGTCCTAAGTATTGCATCCATTTGGAACGATAACACTTGCGCGATCGTCATTCACCGTGTCAGATTACCCCCGAGTTATCGTACATCGTCTTTGATACGCCTCAATATCATCGACGATATACGTAACCTGACGATATTCGTTTGCAACGAATTCTGAGTCGTACGAATGATGCTATCGTCCGACTGGATAATCTCCTCGACATTCAAATTCAATTTCGATCATTATCCCTCGAATCGTTCACAACATCAATTTCGACAAACCCAAATTCACGTATCGTTCATCCGTCTATCTTAAGTCATCGACCAACGTATTTCCTCAATTCGTAATATTCCTTGCTAACTCAATCATCGAACGATATCCATTCCAATCCTCAAAGTCATTCGTGTAACTTTAAAATTGAATATTTCATGCACGCTACCTACCCGTCGTGTTAACTTTTCGTATACGATCCGTATCAATTTTCTCGATTCGATTTCACCTACTCGATAGTTTTTGCATTTTATACTCGTGCAATCCTCAATCTTTCACCCGAATGATTTCCAAGACGGACCATACACCACTCGGGATTCGAGTCATCCAATCTAGTCCAAATCACATTCGTGTTATTCGCTAAGACATGTTTCGGATTCGTTCGACGAATCCCTAGCGTAATCGTTCATGTCGCATCGACGCACTAAGTCGTTCGCACTATTCCTCAAAATCCAAAACAATCTTCCGTGTATGCCTAAGCGTTAGTCACTACAAAAAAAGTGACCTTTTGGGACGACATTATTTGATACACAATTTTTATGAGTCCTAAATAATATTATTTGGGACACAAAGTAATATCATTTAGGACGCATTGTTTTTCGACCCTGATAATATTTACTTATTTTGGACTAAACTTTCTGTCCGTCCCAAATAGAATTTCAACCTGTCCCAAATAGTTTGGCAGAAAATGAAAAAACACCCGGATAATTTTTTGGTCAAATTTTGAATTTAGGATTAACTATTGGATTATAAGTCAATATTTGGATTTTAGTCTAGTATTTTACTTGGCATAAATTATAATACAAATATTATAGTTAATTTATTATTTAATTATTGGTTGGTTGTATTTATTGGATGGTGCATTTGTATGTATTTAATTAGATCCTTGGACTATTAAATTTAACCCACTTAAATTGAACTTAGCTATTGGTCCAAGCCCTTAGTATCAAACCAACCCACATCCTGCACTACACCAAAAGGGAGATTTTCCAACACCAATTTTTTCACCTACTAACGGTTTTTTAATGTTACTAATTACCAACAGTAAAAAATCGTTAGGAACACAACAAACCGTTGGCATAAATAGAAAAAAACTAAAATTTAATATAAATAATATTTTTTTTTTAGTTTTATAACACATGAAACCCGTTGGGAAATTTGATAAAATTTTAATAGGAAAAAAATCATATAAGCTGTGCCTTTCACGTGACAGGGAAGTGTTAGGAATAGGTTTTGGGGGGAACAAATTTTCATTTCCCTCTCCTTTCATCCCGATGAAAAACCAGCAGCTCTTCTCCTCACCCATCTCTTTCCTCCGAACTCGGTGAAGCTGCAGCTGAGCAGCTCTCCTGCGAGTGCCTCTCTCTCTTTCTCTTCCGGTGAAGGTAAATTTCTCTCTCTCTCCTCCTTCTCCTTCGTCTCTTTCTTCTCTCACAAAATAATTTAGGGCAAGTCGGGCAAATTTTAAGAAATAATATTAGGGAAGAAATTTTAGGGAAGAAATATAATCACACATGAAACAATTGTAGAACATGTCGTTGAAGACTACAGTCCTCAGAAAAAGGCTACCACGCTTTGCTTTTCCCATGAAAAAAACAAATTTACTTACAGTACCAAATTTACTTACCATTTGATTTTACTTTAGGGAATAACTATGTAGGGGCCGATGAACTTTGGTTATTCAATTAAACTCCTAACTATAGTTTATTACATATGCATCAACCTGCTGGCACCACATTATTCAAGAATTTTTTTCAGCTTTAGGGTCATAGTGGTTGGTGTAGTTCCTATGTTTATTCCACAATCTGCTTCAAAAAAATTTGATTTAAAAACGGGCAACTCTATTTGACCGACTATTTTCATCTGGTATTACTCAAATGGTGATTTTGGTTAGGAATTTATGCCACAACATTGACACCCATATATGATCAATTGGCACTTGGCAAGGGAGCTAAGGTCTCGTTTAAGAGTGTATCGGAGCAGTGAATGGTGGAATAATGCCTCTTTCTCAGTTTACAAGATTGCTGGAGAACTTTTGCAGGAACAACACCTCTCAGTCGAGCTCATATCTATGAAGTTTTCAGCAAAATCACAGCAAGTAGAGAGAGAATTTTTCAACTCCCAGTATGCTCTCTCTCTCTCTCTCACACACAGACACACAGAAAATACAAACACATAAGAAAAGGATTATAACTTGAATGACATTATCAGGGAAAAAACTGTTGGAAGAAGCGGAACCTACCTATGGTGGTCCCATACACATATCAAGTAACATGAAATTCTTGAAAAAAAAAAGATTGGCTTCTCCAAGAGCCTAAGTTCACAAACACAAGCACAATATGCCTATTTTGGCTCACTAGTATATTTTGATTATCTATAGTACTAATTTTAGGAAATAAGTTTTTTTTTTTACTTTCCAGTACAAAATTTACTTGCTGGCCTATTTGCAGGGAAAAATATATGTCAACACTGTAAGGTCTAGGGGAAACGGACACCGACATGGTACCTATTTTGGGGCACTAGTATATTTTGAGTATCTGTAGTACTAATTTTAGGAAATAGGTGTTTTTTTCCTGCTTTATATGCCTAGAAGAGATTCCATCATCAACCAGTGAGATTTCGTCATCGACTTGCGGACGAGCATCATCAATCTCGCAGCCGACATCGGTGAGAGCTATATTATGTCAATAAATTTTGATCATTTAGTATGATATTCGTCAAATGTGTGATATACTATTTCATATTAGTCAAGTATGTAGTTATTATTGCCCTTATATTATAATATGCAGTCAATATTGAAAGAAGTAGTTGTCTGAAAGTGGCATTTACCTGCATTCAAAGTTCAGCTACATCTTTTGTCAAGCTAAACTTGTTTCTTAAAGAGCAATAGAACTACATCTTCCCAGAGCATTAGAACAACACTCGAAATCAAGAATAGTGTATAGCTTTAGAAGGGTATTATCAATTTTCATTACACTAAAGGATTACCAAGTAATGGTCGCGAAGTATCTGGCATGTATCAAGTATGAAACTTATCTCACATGAGCTATTAGATTCAAAGTTCAACCAATCATTAGTAAATCCAGTTACTATTTCATTGTGATTTCTGAAACAATTATACTGTACTGTCCCATTTGTGATTGAAATTGATCACTAATCAATTAACAACTTAAAAGTTTCTCTCTCTGTTTACAATATTTTCGGAGAAGAGAACTTTCAATTATTTATGTAGAAAATGAGTTGTTTTCTATAACCAGGAGGGGTCATCTGATATCGTTCATCACCACCCCGAAGAACATCTAGAGGCTCCCCAAGGTCCCTCCAAACTATCCCACCTGGCCCGTCTCGTCCCGTTCCCCTTCCCCCGTGTCATATGCGGAGGCGGTTGAGGTCTCAGCCCTTCTCCAGCTTCATCAATGCTGCCTCCCCCAGGAAGCCGGATTGGATAATTCAGGACTTCATCCAACACTGGATACCGAAGGCTGCGGACGAGGCCGACGTACCGTGTGTCTTCTTCGGGACGACCCCTGCCTCCTGCCTCGCCTCCTGGACCTCCCATCTGACCTGGGAATCTGCACCATTGCAGAAATGAAGCCAATTGCTGATTTGGATTTGTCACTGAGCCTTATCACCATCTTATCTTAAATTTTTCCCTTTTGTTGTTTCATGTGCAAAATATAGTTTAACTTTAGATTAGAATATTTTCAAGTTTCAAAAAAGAACCCAGTAGACTTATTTGATGACTTTTGTACTTTAGCAGACGAGATTGAATGAGACTGATGCTACTAGACAATGCCACTGGATACCTTCAGACATGAATAGATAGTGTTGGAATAGGTATTTTAGACATGAATCGGATTATAAACACTAATCACAACAATACGCAGAATCAACATGCTATTGGTCGCTACATGGTTATAGGTACATAATTAATTCATGAAAGGACGTAATGTGCATTACCATAGTCTACAAGTGGCGACGTATGGAAATTAACAAAATAACGTGAAGCTTGGTAAAGGTATAGATGGAAGTTGCAGAATCTTATCTATGCACACTTCTCACTTAGATGTGTATATGCACTTGAAAATGGCTGATCTCTATTTGATGAGATAATCCTTTTTGTTTACATTATTTCCTATCTTGTTTATACTTGTGCTTCTATGACGATTATCTTTTGGTTAGCAGGTTGTGGCAATAACAATATTCTTCCTACTTTGTATTGTATTCTATGCTTTCTTTGCACCATTCCTTGGGAGAAAAGAGTATGAGTATGGAGCACTAGCTGTCTATAGTTTTTTGGTTAAGTATGTCAGCCACTTGCTTTGCTGTTGAAAGACTTGCTATAAGCTTTCACTATATGAAATATTCCTTTTCTTGTATTGTCCTCTTCATCACCTCTTATTATTGATGTTTCAGGCACTTTCTGTGTGTATTCTCTATGTTAGATGCATTGCCATTGATCCTGCAGATGCTGGAATCCTAATTGGCTTTGATGAGGCATTGACTCGTAGATACAGAAAGTAAGGTCAATTTATTTGCATGAGTTTTTTTTCCATGTAATTTATTATTTTAAAGATGGTAAATTGTTCATAATCATTCTGAGCTTTACGTTTGGAAAATAGGGGAAGGTCTTTCTTCAGAAGAACCCAGCAAGATGGGGTTGAAGAATGAAGCACAAACCATGAGACATAAATCTACAATTTGCTCAGGAATTGGTTGTTTCTTTTGTGCTTTAGTGGTAAAAGAAGATTGTCACAAAGACGAGGTTATCCAGCAAGAAACTAACAATGATGAGGCAGTGTTCTGTACAATATGCAATGCAGAGGTTCGAGCCTCATAAACTAGCATTTTTATTTATTAAACACCAATTTGAATTTTTATTTCAAACAAAAGTTATGCTATTTTGTTTTGATTGTGAAATATTCTGGTGGTCGGCTTTTGGAGATGAGCTAAGTGTAGTTTTCCAAGTGCCTACACTGTATGTCAAATGCATGCATCTTTCTCACTGTTGTATGTGTACATGCCTACATCTAAGTGTGCATCAATGCATGTGTATGTGTGCAAATTAATTTCCTATCGCTAATGAAATCTACTTAGTTGCACTTTGTCAATGGATTTGGAGGGTTTCATATGAAAAAGTAGGTGAAATTATTTGGTTCTGTAAATTAAGTGAGATCATAGATTGCATTTGAATTATTTTTGTAAAATCATCTTATTGTAACTGCCAACGTGTGTGTGTAATATGTTCAAGTTTTTATTGCTGACATAAAGTTGAAAAATATTCCAGGTGTGCTTCGACTTACTTGGCATGTAATCCGTTTTCTCATGAACTGGTCTAGGTTTATGGACTGGATAAATTCTTGCCTTTTTGGTATATTTTTCTTAAAAGCTCAGGAGGTGTTTATGTATCTTTACCTGTACATTGTATTATTGTGTAAGAGAAAAAGAGAGGATGAAAAATAAAATGTTAGATCAGGCACAACGAACCTGAAATTATATCAAATAAGTAGATCTGGAATTGCTGGAGTCAAATAACTAAAGCAACTTGTAGAATGGGTTAGAAGAGACTTGTATTTGTATAGGTACATAGGAAACGTCAACCCGGATCTACTACTGCTTTAGAATTGCACTCCAATACTGGCATTTTGGATGATCCATTTTATGTATTAAGAGTCATTTTACATTCATCAAATATTGTGTATTATGTATATATACATATATCTTACAGTTTCTTTTGGTTCTTGCTTCTTAGGTACCCTAAGTTTGAAGGATCAGAAACACATAAATTGGTAAAGCTTTTTTCCCCCTTTTTAGAGAGGTTGGTGAAGTTAAGCTCTTGCTTTAGGATTATACGTACTTCCAAGTGGTTGTGCTGTCATGTTGAAAAATCCAAGTGCAGAGTATAGAGAAGAGCTTCGCTGAAGCTTTACCTCCCCTT
Organism: Iris pallida; assembly: GCA_029216955.1. NCBI lineage: Eukaryota > Viridiplantae > Streptophyta > Magnoliopsida > Asparagales > Iridaceae > Iris > Iris pallida. Next base: position 9,308,973 of record JANAVB010034617.1, on the reverse strand, counting down.
TTATGATTCCTGGGAGTGGTACTTTTGGTGCGAGACCTCACTGAGATCTCGCTAATACTATAAGCCATGTGATTTACGTTGGATTAAATAAAGACAAATGTTAAGAGTGCTATAACAATTACTATAAGATTAAACTTTTGCCAATCTGCTTATCCCGCACTACCAAAATTTTTGCAGTCTTTGCTATTTTAAGACTGTCCAAATTGTGACAGTTTTGATTTTATACGAGGTCAGAACAATATGTCTTCTCTACAAATGCAACAATAAGTTTCAGTTTATTTCTCAGTCGTGGAAAATTTAACTTACCTTACTATAATAGTAAGATGCCCTAGTCTTTTTTCAGATTTTGGCGAGCTTGGCACAGAAGAAAAAGGTTATTTGGATCTTATATTGTGCATTAATTATATTTATGAAGCAATAAAAATATAGTAGATTTTCCTTATAGCTGTAGCATGATACCTGACATTGCATAGGTTGCTGCTTATATTAGGCATATATATTTGCTTCCATTCATTTTTAGATATGGACTGGATAAATTCTTGCCTTTTTGGTTGCTTGCAGGTCAAGAACCCATGGCCTAATGTTGATGCCCATAGCGGGGTCTTGCTGAACCATTTTGGTCTTTCCGAAGCAAGGTAATGTTTTTTCAGCTCTCACAGCAGGATATGTAGTCCATGTAATGAGGTCTTATATTTCATTTTGGTATGAGATATGTGCAGTTTTTCTTCTATTGGGTGGGATATATCTAAATATTTTCTTCTTGTACTTGTACTTCATTGTTTTTCCTTTCGAGCAACATAGCAGAGGGCTAATCTTACCTAACATTTTTCTAGGGTGATGTTCCTTACAGTTGCTTCTTGTCTCCATGTCTTTAAACCTAAAGCTACTAGTGCCCTCCATTGAACTATTAACAACCCTTCTTAGCCATGATCTCCCTTCTACCCAGAATTTCACCTGCTCGGCAAAATATTCGTTGGGAAGTATCGTGTTAGGATAAATATTTCGCAAGGTTGTAAAAATCGCTAATCGGCCGTTAATCTGTTCGCGGGGACTAGGAATTAATCGGGAACTAGTCGGATTAATCGGTTTGAGTTTTTATATATATATATATATATATATATATATATATATATGTGCAGTAAAAAAGTAATATATATGCTATATGTAATCAAAGTATTAACTTAAGTACCCAAAAAATTTATATATACGCAATATATGTCCTTGGCATGCACATTAGAATGGAACTAACCGTCCGCCAAGAATTCATGAGAAATATACCAACAAGTATAGAAGTTCCAAATGGGAAGTATCTACATCTGGAACGTTATTCGTAGTCTGAAAAATCTTAAGCACTATAGCACAACAACAACAATAATACAACTAATCATCTGCCATTACAATATGGTTCCGAAATTTCATGAGAAATATACCAACAAAACAGAACAAACAAACCAAGATGAAATTGAAGAAACAAAACTCTAACGCAAAAGCTTAAAATGTAGTTCAATAGATACTATTTTAAGAAAGGTACCGTGAAGCAGAGGATTTCCATTTCCATGACTAAAACTTCCAAAGCATTTTACGTAAAAGGACCTCTCTGAAAAAAGTCACATCATAATCCTAGATCCACTTCCAAAGCATTATACATTGAAAAACTTCCTCAGCGAGAGAGCTGACAGAAAGAGAGAAAATTCAGGTGATTGTACCTCTTTGATTGTACACTTAAAACTGTCATTGTTGTCTTATCAACTTCTTGTTTAGCAGTTCTTTTTTTTAAATGTGTGACAGCCTTTTGTTTTTTATCAGCGTATTTATTAAATGTTTAGGTGTTCAAAATTTCATTGTGTTCACATTACCCATGGTCATGTATGCTGGTTCGCTTTTCTCAATTTGGCATGCCCTTTTGCATCTGTAGTTTCTCTCAAAACTATCAAGTCATACTTCAGCTGAATCTTTTACTCCCATGAAGAACTTTTCCCTTATTTCTTTGTTTCCACAGGACTTGGCATTTGTTGTGGATGGTGTTGCTTTAGAAATTGTTCTGAAGAGGTATAAGGAGGCTTTCACTGAATTGGCGATTCTCTCGAGGACAGCCATCTGCTGTCATGTAACTCCTTCACAGAAGGCTGCTCCAAAGAAGGCTGTAGATGGTGCGTTTGACATGCACATGCGGCTATCGATGTGATGTAAACTTTCATTTTGTAAACAATGGGATATAAATTTTATGTTATGGGGGAAAGATTCGACATGATGTAAACTTTTGTTTTATTTTATAAACAGTTGGATATGACTTTTAAATATTTTATAAAAATTTCTTGTCTTAATGTTGCAGCTACCATAATGCATTTGCAATTAAATAGTTCTATGTAATTTTTGTTCTATATAAAATTTAATTGTATATTTCATATACAAATAGGAAGAGGATTTAGTTTTTGGGACGTATTTTTTGGGACAGATTTATAAACTGTCCTGCAGAATTTGTAATTTTGAAACCTTTTGGGACGGGAGTTTAACAGTCCTTTATAAGTATTTGGGACGGCAAATATCCGTCATTTAACTTTTTGCCACGCCACCCTAATAAGACCACCCATTGCCGTCCTAAAGACCGTCCCAAATAGTAGTTGGGACGGTAAACCTATTTATTATGACATTTTTTTGTTGTCCCAAAAGGTCACTTTTTTTGTAGTGAGTCCAATAGCGCTTCTATCGATATACACTCTAAGTGTATCCCCGTTCCCGACCGAGCGATAATTAATATTGCTCGCGACTCGTTTGCACCAAAAGGTCGAGGTGCACGATAATCGGCACAATTTAGCCAAAGGCTGTGTGCATAACCATCCCGTTCGAACTATACTTCGGTCTAGTGTGCTTGTTCGCTATTGTTAGCGTAAGCTCGTTCAAGCACGCAACGTGTTTGCTAACTTTTAGCACGTGTCCTCTATCAACTCAAGGTCGGCACCGTTCGGCCCAAAGGCCATCGCCTATCGATGCGTTCGATTGAACACTTGTACGAGCTTTTGAAAATATTAGACTTATTGTATGGACATCCCATGGGACAATCGAGAGAGAGAGCGCACCAACGATATCAACTTTGCGGAAGCAACATTCGGAGTTCGCGGAAACAGCAGAGTTAAAGAATTCAATCGATAGTCCAAGGACGTAAAGCCGTGCTCTGATACCATTATGTTACGCCCCGCTCCCGTAGGAGCGATCGTCCTCGCTAAGGCGTGATGCCGCACGAGCCTAGATTGCGCTCGTGCAAGGCGGGTTCCATAACGGCCGATTTCAACGGCTGCGACGGGGTCGTCGCACAGAAGTCCCAAATAGAGACATTGAATACTAGCAGCGGAAGTTAAGAACAAAACACAAGTCATTCAACAGAAGCTCTTTATTGATATCGAAACAACGGTTACATTGGGGGCGCAAGGACGAGATTACAAACACTCAAATTCACTCGTCTCATATTATAAATCACTCTGCTCTCTCTCATCTCTCAATACTTGTCTCGAGCCAGCGGATGCTTCGGATAGGCGATGTCCATACATTATGTCCCATATAAGTCTTCGATTCCATGCAGCTGCACGCTTCGAATCGCCAAGGAACTCCGTGCCTCGACGCATCCAAGCGAGCTCCGCGCCACGAGCTTCTACCTGTGCTTGCACATGGAAACTGTATGGGTGTCAGTACTCAACTGTACTGGTGGAGTGAGCTCCTCGCCCACCCATACAAAACCGACACGTTTATTTTACTTTGTGCGATACAAGTCCCTTTACGATTGTCTTTCTAGTATTGTCTTAGGATCGATTTTAGGACCGACGCCTTGGTTTATTTTGTGTCTTTTAGACCGTTACCGTGCCTTGTACTAATAGTATACTCATACTTTACCGCTAGACCTTCTCGTTCCAATAACGTCAACTTATCGCCTCGTGCTTGCCTTTCGTGCCATAATCTGGGACGTAACGACTCGGTCGTGCAATGAACTCGATTCATGCTTTAGTATCACCGAGGCAGTGCCTCCTCGCTTAGTCTTACCTATACTCGTGTTGTGACAACGCGGCCATGCCTCACATCTAGAGGTCGTGCCCAGAAACTCAACATGACTTAACCAAACTTGCCCTACAGCCCTTCTAGACTTAACTCGCAACGACTAACCCGACTTGTGGAACCGATGTTGGGAACTCAAGCACGACGCCATATCTCATGCCGAAGCATGTGACTTTACGTATAGCCTAATCGTATGCTTTATAATACTTTGGGTACAACCGAGCACATATTTCACCATTCAACGCATACCGTGCTTACACTTCCTTTGTTATGATCGACACCGCGCATGCGGATTCGCCGCTTAGCACGCCAATTATCTATATGAAAGGCCACTAGCATGATAAGCCATCTCGGACATAGCTCGGGTAGGCGGCGGGTCCTTCAACGTAGGTTGCGAGCCCCATTGAAAGGCCTCGACTACCCACGCAATAAAAGTATGTGCTGCTATAACGTCTACCTCCTAGGATGACTGGGCCCGGTGCCCCGGCGTATGACCAGTCTAGGCAGAAATCCTTGTCGACAAGGTGTCCAATGACCACGCACCTACGAGACATCTAGACTCAGGTAAATGCATGGCCTTCTTGTTGGTATGACTGGAACTATACTTAGCAACTCGTGCTCTGAACCACACTTTGTATAACATGCATTGGGACCGAGAGACTCCCAACCGAGGGACCGCCTCATACTCCTTAACGTGGATAGGAATGCGAGACTCCCAACCGAGGGACCGCCTCGAACATCTTAACGCGGATAGGAACGCGAGACTCCCAACCGAGGGATCGCCTCGAACTTCTTTGAACTCGAGGGAACGAATACTACATAGCCTTCCAACTTAACTTGAACAAAACGAGTTCCTTAAGTGCCATAGACCGTGGCCAACTTTATATCGTGCCAACCGTGGCTCGTGCCTTTAACTGACTTACGTCCTACGCGACGCTATCACCCAAGTCATATGTTACATGACGGCCCTTGAGATCGTGGGACTATTTGACTTGACAACCGCAGAAAGAACGGGACGGCACTTGGAATGACTTAGGTCGATCGGCATAACTTTGCCTAACTTACTCAAGCCTACAACTTAACCCGAGGGACGAGCCAAGGCTTTGCCAAGCCTTGCGCAGTGGAAACGTGTATGCTTTATCGAGCATTTACGCGGGCGACGCCTATGACTTAGGCTAACTCCTCGTTTGTGTCGAATACCAACTTTTCCTTCTCCCAGCCGTGGGACAAAGGATCGAGTGTCATCTTCAAAGCACACTGAGCACCAAATCTAATCAGACCGTGGGACGTTTTTCATGTTCTAAACTCGATTCGATCCGTCGGGATAATTTTCTTTAGCTATGTGGATTCGTCTATTTTATTATTAAGCCTACTTGTGCAAGTTGAAAACACACGATTTATTATATGAAGGCAAAGATGAGGCAAGTTCACCGAAACTACCCCACCTGAGCGATGTCTTCGAGTCGCCGTTGTAAGGCCAAGTCAGAACGCCGTCGGCGTTTCGATTCCTCCGATTGACTTCGCGGGACGGGACACTACAGGAACGCTCTAGAAAGTTGATCTAAGATGGACTGCTCGGAACGACGACGGACTTCGGTTGCACGAGGAAGGACACGGTGCACAGCAGCTCTCCCTTCTCTCTTCCTGAATTTCTGAAGTCTTAGAAGACTATCCAGAGAGAAGAGAGGATCTGAATATATAGCTTCTGATGTAACTGTCCAGATCTAAAATGTGTGCCACGACATAATGTCAGATCCATAAATCGAGGATCAGTTACGAATCAGTCAGAACATGGAAAGCTACGAACTGTGCGAGTTGTGCCAATTTTATGAGCTGCGCGCGGGCCTTCAGCGCGTACTGCGCGTACTGCGCACACTGTACGCAACTCGCACAACATGGCGCACCTGCGCAACTCGTGAACCGGGCGCAACCTGGCGCACCTGCGCAATTTGCGCAACCTGGCGCAACTGCCGCAACCTGGCGCACCTGCGCAACTCGCACAACCTGGCGTAACTGTGCAACTCGTGCAACATGGCACAACCTGGCGCACGCGTGCACCATGCGCAACCGCGCAACCTGGGTGCGCAACGTGGCCGCACAAGTGGCTCGCACAACGAGCGCAACTTAAGGGCACTATGCGCCTAGCGACGAGCTGACGTGCTAAGTGCAAAGTGAGCCAACAAAATGCCACATTACGCCTCATGAGCCCATGAGTCCGAGTCCGTGTCCGAGTCCGAGTCCGAGACGCTAAGCCCCTACGGGGCTTAGCCCCAATGGAAATTAATTTTCCAAGAGCAAAAAGCATGAATGCTTTCCTTGGAGCCTTATTCTTACCTCCTAGTAAAATCACCCACATGATTCCCCCCTTAGGGTCACCACCCGATGTGCATATCTCAACAACACATACAAGTATATATGTTGAGATAACTCATGGTGCTTTTCCAATGTGGGACTAAACTTTGCTAGGCATGATGAGAGCAAACTCTTCTTATGTCAAGGAGTAAGAGCACCAACAATCTCCCACATATCTCAACATATATGTGTCTAGGGTTGAGCGTTCCCCACAGTAACTGTCCATTTTGCATTAGGATAGATGTCGATGTCGACTTGAATCTTCCCGCATGGGTTAAATAACAGTGTGATATAAGAGTGGACTATGCCTTGAATTCTGCACCACAATTGTAATTCTTCCCACTCACAAAGTGTAGTTACTTGTGCTTCTGGCTACACATTAAAGGCCTTGTGCCAGCCTGGTTTTAGTGTATAATTTTGGGCGTCTACAAGTTTACCCTCAAGAGACGGCCTAATATCTATTTCCATACACTATAGGTTAGTTCTTTATTAAAGAGACATGGCATGAAGCCTTGCGCTTCCTTGCGGTGCTACGCCGCAATGACATGGCCTAAAGCCGAGACATTATCCCTATCTGGGAACCTCATCGTAGTGTCATACAACTGCAGCATGAAGTCACAGCCTCTTTGTAGTGCCATTCTACCCAGCATGAAGCCTAAGGCTTCCTTTTTGTGTTACGCCGCAACGACATGGCTTGCAAGGCCGAGGCTTTACCCCTACCCGGGTACCTCATCGCGGTGTCGTGTCACTGTAACATGGGGTCATCCTTCCCTTTGTAGTGCTGTCTACAACTCTTTAATTTCATTATACATTATTAGGCTACCTGCCTATTTGTGGTGCTACGCCGCTATGACTTGGATTGCAAAGCCGAGACATTACCCCTACCTGGGAACCTCATAGTGGAGTCATCCCACTGTAGCATGGAGTTTTACTCCTTATAGTGCTGCGCTACCGTGCTTCCTGTAAAGCACACCAGGCATTCACTTTGCCTGAGAACTTATTAAGGCATTTAAGTCACCCTCAACACAGGATCCGTTTTTCGCAGAAAATACAAAGTAGACAACAGTGGTTATGGGTTCGTAACCCTTCCATGTTTCCAAGAACAAGTACCCACTGTTACCTGATAGTTTTCCAGTCAATGGTCCTTCCTTGAACCAAAAGTTAGATGTCTAGTAGATTTCTCTTTGAACTAATAACATAAAACTTTATGGTAGGATTACAAAAACATACTATCAGAATGCCTTGAAGCCCATCTTTCCTGCTGTGTCTTCAACCAGCTGACGCTTGAGGCCCTTCGTGAACGGATCCGCCAGGTTCTCCTGACTCCGAACATCGATTACTGTAATGACACATCTCTTGATGAGATCGTTTACTGCCCTGTGCTTTAACCGCACAGTTCTCTTCTTTCCGTTGAAGAGATCATTTGATGCCACCGCCGCAGTCGCCTGGTTGTCGCAGTATATCATAATTGTCGGTATCTGCGCTCCAACCACTGGAAGATCATACATGAGCTCCCGAAGCCATTCTGCTTCATCTTCTGCGGTATCAAGTGCAAAGAACTCAGATTCCATAGAAGACCGCGAGAGCATAGTCTGCTTCTTCGACTTCCACGATATAGCAGCTCCCTGGCAGCTTTCTTCGACTTTCACGACACTTCGAACCAACCTCCCAACCAAACAAGGACAGAAGTTGTCCCGTCATGTCCTGACATTCTGATCATCCCAGTTAGGTAACAGAGTAGTGCAGTACACAAACAAATCATCTTGAACGACCAATCAACTACTACGGCTTGCTAATGTGAGTCCCAAGTTATCCTGGAATTATGCAATTAGGGATTCCTCAGTTCTTACTATGTGCGAGCAAGGCTAGTCTATCCAGTCAATCATGTGCGCCATGCTTGAATTAGACGAGTCCTAGCAGGACGCCCGTCGATATACAATATACAATAATAATAAAATCAGATACTGTTCCCTGCCCGTGTGGCAGATTTACAGTATCTGTGGGAACCAGCCGGCCCGTCGGGTACTACTCGTCCCAAGGGGGCTGCCATGTAAGAACTCGGGAATCCATTCTCTCCATGCCATCATTATTTTATTTAACTTAATAGTCTCTACGTTAAGCGAAATCCCATGCCGTGGATCATGGTCATTCAAATGAGTACTTTTATACGGGGTACGATATGCGCAACTCTACAACGATACCCGTACGGCTATGTTGTAGGTCTTATATAGCGTGATGCAACAATCAAATCTAACCACGGAGTAATCATGCCTTGACCATAAAGTACACATGCTGGTTTTTGTAAGAAAATAAATAATTATAGCCTGCATGTATCTATATGTCAATATTCGGGATTGGCCAATCGATTGCAAATATGAACGTGTCTCATTCCATTTAATTTAATAAGACGACTAGCCAGTCTCTTAGTTCCATCTAGGAACGCATGATCAATAATAAATCAAGATAACAATCAATGTTAATTAATGCCAAATTCGGGAAATAAAATTGGGAGATAAATAATGATCGGGAAATAAATAATCCATGCGGCTGTGGAAAATAATTGGGAAATAATTAATCCATGCGGCTGTGGGAAATAATTGAAAAATAATTAATCCTTGCGGCTGAGAAATGAGATTGGAAAATAATTAATCCATGCGGCTGAGAAGTGAGATTCTCATGCGGCTGTGAAATGAGATTGGGAAATAAATAATCCATGCGGCTGAGAAATGAGATTGGGAAATAATTAATCCATGTGGCTGAGAAATGAGATTCTCATGCGGCTGTGAAATGAGATTAGGAAATAAATAATCCATGCGGCTGAGAAATGAGATTCTCATGCGGCTGTGAAATGAGATTGGAAAATAAATAATCCATGGGGCTGAGAAATGAGATTGTAAAATAATTAATCCATGCGGTTGAGAAATGAGATTCTCATGCGGCTGAGAAATGAGATTGGGAAATAATTAATCCATGCGGTTGAGAAATGAGATTCTCATGCGGCTGAGAAATGAGATTGGGAAATAAATAATCCATGCGGCTGAGAAATGAGATTCTCATGCGGCTGTGAAATGAGATTGGAAAATAATTAATCCATGCGGTTGAGAAATGAGATTCTCATGCGGCTGAGAAATGAGATTGGGAAATAAATAATCCATGCGGCTGATAAATGAGCTGAGAAATGAGATTGGAAAATAAATAATCCATGCGGCTGAGAAATGAGATTCTCATGCGGCTGTGAAATAAGATTGGGAAATAAATAATCCATGCGGCTGAGAAATGAGATTCTCATGCGGCTGTGAAATGAGATTAGGAAATAAATAATCCATGCGGCTGAGAAATGAGATTGGGAAATAATTAATCCATGCGGTTGAGAAATGAGATTCTCATGCGGCTGTGAAATGAGATTCTCATGAGGCTGTGAAATGAGAGACCCATCTTCTCAGGAAAACCTGAGAAGGATGGTCATGGACCCCTTCCAAGCTCCATAAAACCTTCACTGTAAGTCCAAATTTGGACTTCCATAGGTCAAAATGGGGTAGAACGAAATTCTCTACAACATTGAACCATCAAAACTTGGAAATAACAATGTTAAATAGATTAAAACCCCAAAAATCCGAAAATACTATAACTTAGATCTAGAAGAATTTAGCCATAGAAATTGAAAATGCCAAGCACTAAAGAGACTTAGAATCAAATAAGGAAGATGATGGAACAATAATAATGGGGATCCATCAAGAAGCAAGTTGGCACTTGCCTTGCTCTCCTAGGTTGGTGGGAGTATGAGGAAGAAGAAGAGTAATAGTGAAGTAATGAAGAGAGAGAAAGGGGATGGGTTTTAAATGAAGGAGTGGTAGTAGGTGGGGGTTTATTTCGGTTCATGATGAACCAACATAATTAAACCAATCTGAGCCGAACCCATAGCAAAGCTAAAGCAGAGTATGAAAGCAGACAGTAAAGTGCAGAAATAAAATTGCAGAAAATTAATTAACATGAAATTAAAGGGATTTAAATACAGAGCAATACATGATAAATATAAAATATTTGCATTTAAACAGTACATGCATTTTAAAAATAAGTATTCTGAGAATGGGAAGTGACATCTCTACCCTCCTTAGAAAAAATTCCGTCCTCGAAATTTCAAATCCAAGCAGGATAGAAACATCAGAGCTGAACTAATCCAGGTACAAGCAATTTAAGTAAGCAATCATTCTACAATGCCAATAGCAAGTAACATATCTATGTTTTAACTATCGACGACACCACGCAATTCTACTCATAATGTGACAAGCATGAGGAGTTAAGACAATCAAGGTATATAGGAAGAAATATACCTTGTGAGTCAAACAGGTGCGGATACCATGATCGGATATCATCCTCACGTTCCCACGTTGACTTCCCTAAAGAGTGATGACCCCAAGCAACCCGAACAAGACTAATTGTTCGGTTCTTGAGTATCTTCTCTCTTCGGTCCAAAATAGACACAAGCTGTTCCTCGTAAGACAGGTTGGTACCAACAACCAGCTCAGAATGATCAAGGACATGACTTGGGTCCGATACATACCTTCGTAATTGAGATACATGAAACACGTCATGCACCTCTCGTAACGAAGGTGGAAGGGATAAACGATAAGCAACATTGCCTATCCTCTCAAGGATAACAAATGGGCCCACATACCGCGGACTCAATTTCCCGCGAACACCAAACCTAATGACCCCACGAGTAGGTGAGATCCGCAAGAATACGTGGTCCCCAACAGAAAACTCTAGCGGCCTATGATGCTGGTCCGCCCAATGACGATGCCGATCCTGCGCAACTCGAAGTCGCTCTCTAATTCCCTTAATCACTTCAACCGTCTGAACAATCATTTCTGGGCCTAACATCTTCCTCTCCCCGATATCATCCCATACAAGCGGTGACCTGCACTTCTTACCATATAGTGCTTCAAATGGCGCCATCTGGATACTGGCTTGATAACTATTGTTGTATGAGAATTCGACCAAGTGCAGGTGACTCTCCCAAGACCCTCCAAAATCTAGAGTGCAAGCTCGCAACATATCTTCCAAAGTCTGAATCGTTCTTTCTGATTGCCCATCCGTCTGCGGATGGTAGGCCGTGCTAAACTTTAACTTGGTACCCAGAATATGATGTAAGCTCTTCCAAAAATGTGATGTAAAACGGGTATCTCTGTCTGACACAATGCTGACGGGGACTCCATGCTGCCTGACTATCTGCTGCATATACAACTCTGCCAACTTTTCTGTAGATTGCCCTACTCTGAAAGGAAGAAAGTGTGCTACCTTTGTAAGTCGGTCCACTATCACCCAAATAGCATCTTTACCACTTGGTGATCTCGGTAAACCGGTCACAAAGTCCATTGTGATGTGTTCCCACTTCCATTCCGGGATAGGAAGCGGTTGCAATAACCCAGCTGGCCTCTGCTGTTCTGCCTTCACTTGCTGACATACCAAGCAACGGGAAACAAATCTAGCTATCTCCCTCTTCATCCTGTTCCACCAGAAGTGCTGCTTGATATCTTGGTACATCTTGGTCCCTCTAGGGTGTACAGAATACTGAGAACTGTGAGCTTCTGTCATAACCTCCTGTCTGATATCTCCACTAGGCACACATAGACGTGACCCAAACCTAAGTGTACCATCCTCATGAATCTGCATCTCCTTCCTGAGTCCTGACTCACATTCTGCCCTAAGCTTCTGAATCCTTGGGTCTTGTGCCTGAGCTGCCTTGATCCTGTCTACCAAGTCGGATTGAACTTGTAGACTCGCCAGAACTCCTATATCACTAGGAAGTATAACCTCGATGCCCATCTCCTGAAGGTCTTCTAAGATATGCCTCTGTGTTGTTAACATAAATGTGCTACCTCTTCTGCTGAGAGCGTCTGCTACTACATTCGCCTTGCCTGGATGATACTGAAGCTCCACGTCATAATCCTTAATTAACTTCAACCATCTTCTCTGCCTCATGTTTAGTTCCTTCTGGGTAAAGATGTACTTTAGACTTTTATGATCTGTGTACATCTCCACTCGGTCACCATATAAGTAATGCCTCCATAACTTCAGAGCAAACACTACTGCCGCTAACTCCAAATCATGAGTTGGGTAATTCTTCTCGTGGTCCTGAAGCTGCCTAGATGCATACGCTATCACCTTCCTATGTTGCATAAGGACACATCCTAGTCCTTTACCTGACGCATCGCAATATACTGTAAAACCTCCGGGTCCAACCGGCAATGTAAGAATAGGTGCTGATATCAACTTCTGCTTCAAAGTCTCGAATGATGCCTGACATTCTGCCGACCAGACGAATGGTACATCCTTCCGTGTCAAGCGGGTCATAGGTGCTGAAAGCCTTGCAAAGTCTGATACAAACCTTCTGTAATATCCTGCCAATTCCAAGAAACTCCGTACATCAGCTACGGTCTTGGGTACTGGCCAACTCTCTACTGCTTCTACCTTCTTGGGATCCACTGCTACTCCAGCTCCTGATATGATGTGACCCAAAAATGAAATGCAATCCGTCCAGAACTCGTACTTGCTGAGCTTGGCGTACAACTGGTTCTCTCTCAGAACCTGCAACACTTTCCGGAGGTGATCTTCATGCTCCTCTTCACTAGTTGAATATACAAGAATGTCGTCGAGAAACACAACGACAAATTGATCCAAGTACGGCATAAAGATGCGATTCATTAAATCCATAAAGATTGCTGGAGCATTGGTCAAACCAAACGGCATTACTAAGAATTCATAATGCCCATACTTCGACCTGAATGCTGTCTTGGGAATGTCCTCTTTCCGAACCCTCACTTGATGATACCCTGAACGAAGATCTATCTTGGAGAAAACTCTAGCTTTGTTCAACTGATCAAATAAGTCGTCGATCCTGGGTAGTGGGTACTTGTTCTTCACTGTTGCTGCGTTAAGCTTCCTGTAATCGATGCACAATCTGGATGACCCATCCTTCTTCCCCACAAGTACCACTGGTGCTGTCCATGGTGACACGCTAGCTTGGATGAACTTCTTCTCCTTCAGTTCTTCTATGTGCTGATATACCTTGGCCTGCTCGGAATCCGCCATTTTATAAACTCGATCTGATATCGGTTTAATTTCAGGTGCCAATTCTATACTGAACTCAATATCTCTAACCGGTGGTAGACCTGGAAGTTCTTCAGGAAATACGTCTAGAAACTCTTCAACTACCTTCGGGACTTGAACTTCTTCCATTGTCGTCACTACTCCCTGCTCTTGTTGAGTTGCCTCTGATCTGACTAAGGTGAACCGCTTCATACCTGGAATATCAAAAGATACACTCCCTCTACGACAATCTATTGTCGCATGACTGTCTTTCAGCCAGTCCATGCCTAAGATAACGTCGAAATTTCCAACAGAAAATTCTATCAATCGGGCGGGTAAGGAATGCCCGCAAACTACAACGCTACACGCTAGAATAACTCTACTAACTCCTACGAGCCCATTACCAGTGAGTATATTCAACCTCCCTGGCAAAGCCTCGAACTCTATTCCTAGCCGTGTCGCAAATCGTACAGATATAAATGAATGGGATGCTCCCGAATCAAACAATGCTACTGCGGGATATGAGACGACGAGAATGTTACCTGCCACAACATCCTCCGATGCCAATGCCTCCTCCAAGGACAGAGTGAATGCTTGCTCTCGACCTCCTTGCTGATTCCCATGCTGCGGCCTAGCCTGATGTTGTTGCTGGCCCCTTCCTTGATGATGCTGGGGTGGTCTATGCTGGTGTTGCTGCATCGGCGGTCCCTGCTGCCGAAACATCTGAGCCTGCGGTACTAATGGACGCTGTGCCAACGGCCTTACTGCCACTGCTGGTCCTCGATACTGGCCTGCCCCTGGTGCTGGCAGAGCAAGAAACTGTTGCCCTGGTCCTCCTGACCTCGAATTCATGGGACATGTGGTAACCCGATGGTCTGGATTTCTACATATCAGACACAGTCCATTCAATGTCCGACACACATCTCTAGTGTGCCCCATCTTCCTACAATAAGTACAGCCCGCCGGGGGTTGCTGGTTCTTCCTCTGTTGCTATTGCTGCTGCCTGGGTGGTGGTGCTGGTCCTCGTATCGCCACATCGTGGATACGAATGCCAGTGGATGGTGCCATTGTTCGGGGCGCTGCTCCCCCCCTCCTTCCATCTGACTGTGGGATCTCTTCTGACCCCCAGTCCTTACTGCAAGCCTCTGAATAGTGATCTCATGTCTTCGAGTTGCCGTTAGTATTTCGTCAAAAGTCTGGTAATTGTGCCCCTCTATTAATTGCAAGAGCTCAAGATGAAACCCTTGCTGAAACCTCATGGCCCTCTGGCGCTCTGTTGCTACCATCTCTGGGGCGAATCTACTCATTCTGCAGAACTCCGCTGCATAAGCATCTACAGTCTTACCGGCCTGCCTGAGGTTGATAAATTTCTGTTGTAGCTCAAACTGCACAACAACTCCATAGTACTTGGTCTTGAATCTTGCAGTGAAATCGTCCCAAGCCACAGGACGTCTGATGCCCACTTCCTCTGATTCCCACCAATCACGTGCGAGATCCTGAAGTAACAGCTTCACTAGATCCACACGTTCTTCTGTCGGTACCTTAGCTGCTGTCAGAATAGCCTCAATATCCTTAAGCCATGCATCTACTGAGATGGCATCCTCCGTGCCCTCAAAACGGCGGGGGTTGTACTTACAAAACCTGGCTGATGCTCCTGAATCTGGCCTTGCCCCTCTTTCCAATGCTGTCTGCAATCCTTGGTTGAGTAGCACATTCTGCTCTTGTAGCTGAGTGTGCATGCGTTGCTGGACCAACATCTGATGTTGCTGAGTAGCCATCATTCCTCTCATGATCTCCAGAAGGGCTGGTGTGTCCACTTGGGTAGGTGGAACTGTTGGTGGTGGTGGAACATCCGGATACTACGATCCAGCTGCTGCTTCCACTATCACTTCTTCCTGAGTAGCCTCCTGAGGTGAGACTGGCCCTTGTTGCTGACCAACCTGGTCAGGTTGTCCATGTTGCTCTTGTTGTTGCTGTCCAGCTCTGACCGATGCGGACGAAGTGCCCCTAAGAAAAGGGACAAGAGAACAATCAAACAACCGGACATGAAGGATCAATGAAGTCAAAGGATACCGGAATGTCAAGCAAGGGTTGAGAATAACGAATCATGAGATCAAGGGGGAACACGTGTGATTGAGACATCCTATAAATCAAAACACCCCATAAGTCTGAAATCAGACCTGCATGGGCCACCACTAAAACCTTGTCACGCCCCAGAACCAGAATACTGGAGAGCGGAGGAATGACTCAGCCAGCTACGTATTACGGGTAGATGAATACCGTATAATACGATCAATGCTGTCTAACCAGACGAGGGGGTGCATACTACATAAAAGTCTTTCTATGGTCATTTCACATCTATTGTCTCAATCATTCAAATAAGAAACAGTAATAAAGAACATGTAAGATGAAGCAGTAAGGCGTCCCAAACGCTCAGTCAAAATATTTTTGAGATCTGGCTTTACAAAACATAGCCAGATGGTATAGTAAAGTGTGCACAATTGTTATCAGCTGCAGTCTGACTTAATTACAAGTATGCAAAAGTAAGTACAAGACAATCCGACTAACATGTCGGTGCCAAACGGCTAAGTATAAGGTAAATAACAAAACGAGCGGTGAAGTAAGGGACCCACTCGAGTCCTCTTGCGATCATTCCTCTAGTATTGACCATCTTGGAGGTGGAAGTAAGCTGGATCCTCGGGGACCGGCTCTAAATCTGGCCATGCAAAACCAGAGAGGTTAGACCTCTAATAGCAAGTACCACAAGGAAGGACGATATGAAGGACTAAACCAGTAAGTAAAAAAATATAATGATAATAGATCTCTGCTTTCCACTAGGATTCACATCACATCACGATACTTCGAACCAACCTCCCAACCAAACAAGAACAGAAGTTGGCCCGTCATGTCCTGACATTCTGATCATCCCAGTTAGGTAACAGAGTAGTGCAGTACACAAACAAATCATCTTGAACGGCCAATCAACTACTACGGCTTGCTAATGTGAGTCCCAAGTTATCCTGGAATTATGCAATTAGGGATTCCTCAGTTCTTACTATGTGCGAGCAAGGCTAGTCTATCCAGTCAATCATGTGCGCCATGCTTGAATTAGACGAGTCCTAGCAGGACGCCCGTCGATATACAATATACAATAATAATAAAAGCAGATACTGTTCCCTGCCCGTGTGGCAGATTTACAGTATCTGTGGGAACCAGCCGGCCCGTCGGGTACTACTCGTCCCAAGGGGGCTGCCATATAAGAACTCGGGAATCCATTCTCTCCATGCCATCATTATTTTATTTAACTTAATAGTCTCTACGTTAAGCGAAATCCTATGCCGTGGATCATGGTCATTCAAATGAGTACTTTTGTACGGGGTACGATATGCGCAACTCTACAACGATACCCGTGCGGCTATGTTGTAGGTCTTACATAGCGTGATGCAACAATCAAATCTAACCACGGAGTAATCATGCCTTGACCATAAAGCACACATGCTGGTTTTTGTAAGAAAATAAATAATTGTAGCCTGCATGTATCTATATGTCAATATTCGGGATTGGCCAATCGATTGCAAATATGAACGTGTCTCATTCCATTTAATTCAATAAGACGACTAGCCAGTCTCTTAGTTCCATCTAGGAACGCATGATCAATAATATATCAAGATAACAATCAATGTTAATTAATGCCAAATTCGGGAAATAAAATTGGGAGATAAATAATGATCGGGAAATAAATAATCCATGCGGCTGTGGAAAATAATTGGGAAATAATTAATCCATGCGGCTGTGGGAAATAATTGGAAAATAATTAATCCATGCGGCTGAGAAATGTGATTGAAAAATAATTAATCCATGCGGCTGAGAAATGAGATTCTCATGCGGCTGTGAAATGAGATTGGGAAATAAATAATCCATGCGGCTGAGAAATGAGATTGGGAAATAATTAATCCATGCGGCTGAGAAATGAGATTCTCATGCGGCTGTGAAATGAGATTAGGAAATAAATAATCCATGCGGCTGAGAAATGAGATTCTCATGCGGCTGTGAAATGAGATTGGGAAATAAATAATCCATGCGGCTGAGAAATAAGATTGTGAAATAATTAATCCATACGGTTGAGAAATGAGATTCTCATGCGGCTGAGAAATGAGATTAGAAAATAATTAATCCATGCGGTTGAGAAATGAGATTCTCATGCGGCTGAGAAATAAGATTGGGAAATAAATAATCCATGCGGCTGAGAAATGAGATTCTCATGCGGCTGTGAAATGAGATTGGAAAATAATTAATCCATGCGGTTGAGAAATGAGATTCTCATGCGGCTGAAAAATGAGATTGGGAAATAAATAATCCATGCGGCTGAGAAATGAGATTCTCATGCGGCTGTGAAATGAGATTGGAAAATAAATAATCCATGCGGCTGAGAAATAAGATTCTCATGCGGCTGTGAAATGAGATTGGGAAATAAACAATCCATGCGGCTGAGAAATAAGATTGGAAAATAATTAATCCATGCGGTTGAGAAATGAGATTCTCATGCGGCTGTGAAATGAGATTCTCATGAGGCTGTGAAATGAGAGACCCATCTTCTCAGGAAAACCTGAGAAGGATGGTCATGGACCCCTTCCAAGCTCCATAAAACCTTCACTGTAAGTCCAAATTTGGACTTCCATTGGTCAAAATGGGGTAGAACGAAATTCTCTACAACATTGAATCATCAAAACTTGGAAATAACAATGTTAAATAGATCAAAACCCCAGAAATCCGAAAATACTATAACTTAGATCTAGAAGAATTTAGCCATAGAAATTGAAAATGCCAAGCACTAAAGAGACTTAGAATCAAATAAGAAAGATGATGGAACAATAATAATGGAGATCCATCAAGAAGCAAGTTGGCACTTGCCTTGCTCTCCTAGGTTGGTGGGAGAGTTATGAGGAAGAAGAAGAGTAATAGTGAAGTAATGAAGAGAGAGAAAGGGGATGGGTTTTAAATGAAGGAGTGGTAGTAGGTGGGGGTTTATTTCGGTTCATGATGAACCAACATAATTAAACCAATCTGAGTCGAACCCATAGCAAAGCTAAAGCAGAGTATGAAAGCAGACAGTAAAGTGCAGAAATGAAATTGCAAAAAATTAATTAACATAAAATTAAAGGGATTTAAATACAGAGCAATACATGATAAATATAAAATATTTGCATTTAAACAGTACATGCATTTTAAAAATACGTATTCTGGGAATGGGAAGTGACATGTTCAGCAAATTGACCCAGTACAAATGAAGCAGCTCCTCTTACCATCTGTTCCTGATCCTTCAAAGCTGATAGGGTAATGTGTAACACATTATCCAGCTTGTCTTTCAATAACTCAGAACAACCTTCAGAGATTACACCCAGTGCAGTAGCAGAAGCCTCGCGAAACTTACATTAAGAAATATTGCTTAATAGCAAAACCATAGTTACCTGGATGATGGTTCTCTTTGATACACAGTACTAGTACACAATACAAGCCTTTCCCTAGCTTGCAGTTCGAGGTGGCTAAGCTTAACAAGTATGTTGTTGTTAGCTTAGAGCAATTTTGTGTGTATATATGTGGTCTACTTGTGAAAATGGTGTACAGAATCCTACACGATACTACTCTTGTATGCTTCATTTTAACAATTGATTGATGTTGTCGTCTTTCATATCACCATTTTATTTGCTTCTGAGAAATAAAGGTAGTCCCAGATAACTGGTTCATTCAAGTTTGAAACTTGGAATGTTCCATTAACAAGACAGCCTCTCAACCACAAGGGTATGCCACATAATGCAGTAAATATTATTAACATTAAACCTGCAGAAGAAATTGTCAACTAACTATGCAATGAATATACTTAAGAAGATTAAAAGATACTAAATTATTGACAGTTTTCATCAGATTATATTTTTTCCTGTAATATCCCCTCTTCCACGATCAAATTCTTTCTAAGCTCAAAATCAATATCAATTTATTGTATGCGGCACCAACTTCATAGTTGAATGATGTGCCTTTTCATTCATACTTCTATTAAAAATTCGAGATCCACGAGCGTCGAAATGCAGGTTATCGGTGTATAAATATAAGACAATTAGAATCACCCTTGCTGTAACCAATCAAAATCTTTTCAAGAGGGAAAATAACACTAGAGGATCACAGAATACAAATACAAGAAATTAACCACTGACATGCAAAAAAGCACCAAGTTTCTCCATTTGGACAAGATCAGTCTAGTTTTACTCTGTCCAGCTCACCAATTATATCCTCAAACTGCACAAATCATTGTGTGGAATGACATTAACAAACAGTCTACTATGTACATGCAATTCATAAAACCATGTCCCTTATAATGCAAAAGATATTAGAAGGGGTATAGAAATGAGGGCTACAAACCTTTAAAATCTGACGCAAGAAATAATCACCATAGCGCTTTACTGGCTTGGATTCGATGACATGTACAATATCCTGCATCCAAGAACAAGTTTCACAAAGTGAATTTAAATCAATGCAGCCGCCCGAAGTTAAATTTCCACATAACATTATATATTCAGTGAAATGATATATACGCGAAGGAAATATATATATGTAGCAAGTCTCCGAAGGACATGTTCTAGAGAACAGAAGATCCCAGAGGGCCCTTACAAAAAGAATATAACAAAGTCCTATAGCTGTTATGAGATTGTTTGAAGCAATCAAAAGAGATCACTGACCTCACTGATGTAGAAATCCACATCTGCATTGGATATTATCATTCCAGCATTATCGACTGCATGCATTTTATGCTTATATGTCATCAAGATGGTTCTGCCAGCAATCGAATATTGAAATGGTCATTACAACAAGAACAAAAAAAGGTCAATCAGAGTAATTTGGCTTGAAACTTAGAGCAGCAGACAAGAAAACTTTGTATGCAACTCTAAACACCAATTAGATACTCACAATCCAGTTTCCCACTCAGAAACAAGCTAACACCGTGATCGGGCTCAAGCCATTTCCCCTGAATGCACTATCCCCATTTCCTTGGAAGCATCGTTACTATTTTCTTCCCGGCTTTTTTCTTCGAGTAGGACACGGCACCAAAACCCCTTGGCGTCGCTCGCGGACACAGCCCCAAAATGTTGCACCGCCTGTTACGTACGATATTAAAACTCTTCGTCTCGAAAGAGGGGATGCCTCCTCGTTACGCGGCATCAAGTGCTCCGCGTCCGCCGCGCTCTTTGTGCCGGCACAACGTGCGCAGAAGCCCCAGGAGCCCATCGACCCCGAGCTCGAACGCGTTGATGTTGCCTTCCTGGCGGCACGGTGATTCCTGATCAGGATAAGCGGCAGCGGCGGCGGCGCGACGCCCTTCCGTCGCATTTCTTCGACGAGTGACCCGACGGCGCCGGCTCTTCTCGAGGATCCCGATCGCGAAGCGAAATTGAAATCGAAGAAGAAAAAATATAAGCCCTATAAATCGAAGAAGAAATCCATCAGAAACCCTAGAAATCGACGAAGTATAAACAAAATATAAGCCCTAACCGAAGAGAAATTGGAAGAAAAATCGAACCTTTGCGTAGATCTGGAGTTTGGGAGAGAAATTGGAGTCAAACCGAAAAGGAGGGAAAATAAAAAGTGGAAAATTGGGGGAGAAGAGGTTTGAGGAGGAGAGATGCTGCTCCCTTAGAAAATGGATGAGAAATGAATTTTCTCTCTCCCACTTAGCTTTTATACGGTGAAAGAATTACAAGTTTGCCACCTCTCTAAACTATTAATAACGTTTTATTTTATAAACGTTATAAAAAGCCCAGAATTAGCCCAAACCGTCATAGAAAAAAGATATTTTTCAACTTAATAACGCTTATGTATCAGCCGTCATTAAAACTCCTTGTCGAGCGTCATTAAAAGGATTTTTTGTTGTAGTGTTGGATCTGCATTCACTCTTGTAGTGGCATTTCTTGCCACAATTGAAACAAGTCACGTGGGACTTGGACTTCTGTTGCTTGAATGAAGGACCCTTCACTTTCAGATTAGTAGAATCCTTCGTTTTGTGATGAGAAGCCACATACTTCCCCTTGGGGTCTCTCGTCTGTACCATATTGGCCTTGGCCAACTGTTTGGACAGAGTGTCCATCTTCTGTTGAGAAGGCATCTCGTCCTCAACATGGACTTTTGAAGGAGATCTTCCAAGCTGATATCCAGCTTCTTCCGATGCATTCTTGCATAAAAAGTGCTCCATCCTGCAGAAAGTTTAGAGACAATCCCTCCAACAACAAACTTGTCGACGAGGGGCATTTTCTCGTCTTCTAGCTTCTGGCGCAGCTTCAAGAATTCTTTTACCAGAGGTAGCATTGCCTTCTCGTCTTCAAGAATTCTTTTACCAGAGGTAGCATTCCCTTCTCCATTTGGTTAATTTGACTTGTGTAGCAGCAATGGCATCTGTTGTACCACCTTTTGGAGTCGCCGGTCCTTCTGGAATCGTTGGTTCAGTCTCAATCAGCACATGATCGACGTCCACCAGTTGTAGATTGAGGGTGACTTTTCTCTTCCATATTTGGAAGTGTTCTCCGTCGAACTTTTCTTGTTTGTTAAAGCTGGTATCGAGGAGAGAGGCACGAGAGTTTTCCATTGTGCTGGTCCAGCTTTGAGATTGTTAGAACCGGGGCACAATTTTTCAATGGAAAACTGAATGAAACAGTTGTGAGAACAACTTTCCAACGCAACGCTTCAAGGAAGGTACGTAACAGAGATCCTTGAAGGATTCTAGAACACGAAAATCTAAAAAGATTTTATAAACGTAGCAAACGATAACAGTGCTTCTAAGAAGAAGATGTTAGCCGAATTGCTAAAGGCAGCAGTGAAGGTGATAGGCGAAAGATGGAAGGTGGTGGCCTGCTAGGGTGTCAAAAACACCAGTGCTCAAAGCTAGATCCGCCCACACGGTCAGCTTCCAGGAACCAGCAAGTTCGAATGAACTCTGGAACGCTCTGAAAAATTGCTCTAAGATGGACTGCTCGGAACGATGACGGACTTCGGTTGCACGAGGAAGGACATGGTGCGCAGCAGCTCTCTCTTCTCTCTTCCTGAATTTTTGAAGTCATAGAAGACTATCCAGAGAGAAGAGAGGCTCTGAATATATAGCTACTGATGTAACTGTCCAGATCCGAAATGTGTGCCACGACATAATGTCAGATTCACAAATCCAGGATCAGTTACGAATCAGTCAGAACGTGGAAAGTCACGAACTGCGCGAGTTGTACCAATTTTACGAGCTAGACGCGCGCCTTCAGCGCGTACTTTGTACACTGTGCGCAACTCGCGCAACCTGGCGCAACTCGCGCAACCTGGCGCACCTGCGCAATTCGCGCAACCGGGCGCAACCTGACGCAACCTGGCGCACCTGTGCAACTCGTGCAACCTGGCGCACGCGCGCATCCTGGGTGACGTGCAAAGTGCGCCAACAAAACGCCACATTACGCCTCATGAGCCCATGAGCCCGAGTCCGTGTCCGTGTCCGAGTCCGAGTCGCTAACCCCTACGGGGCTTAGCCCCAATGGAAATTAATTTCCCAAGAACAAAAAGCATGAATGCTTTCCTTGGAGCCTTATCCTTACCTCCTATTAAAATCACCCACATGATTCCCTCCTTAGGGTCACCACCCCATGTGCATATCTCAACAACACATACAAGTATATATGTTGAGATAACTCATGGTGCTTTTCCAATGTGGAACTAAACTTTGCTAGGCATGTTGAGAGCAAATTCTCTTTATGTCAAGGAGCAAGAGCACCAACACTTCTAACAAATAATGTGACGTCCCTAATATTTTTACAACTTAAGAGTAATATCTCCTATTATGTGATAGCTCTTATCACTTTTGGTGGTGCTTTGGAGAGTAGCAGTAGAAGAGGATGTTAGGTAAAGGGTTATGGATGTCAGATGAGGGAGTTATAGTCTTCTAGTAGTTGAGCGGAAGAGGAAGAGTGGTGGTTATAATTAGTTTTGAAATAAGTGTTAGATGGTTTAGTTCACGGAAAGATTAAGATGAAGAATAGGGAATGAGAAAAGTGAGACCAGTAGAAGACTACTGAGAAATATTTAATGCAGATGTTAAGTTGGTTGGTTGTTAAAGAGAGGAAGATGGAGAGAGGGGTTCGAAAGTTATTTTCAGGAGAGAACTAAGGTCTCCTTTGGTTTGTGGGAAAAAAAAGTAAATTAATTCTTTGTTTTTTTTTGTCTTTGAAAAGTTACTATTTTCCTGGGACGAACTGGGGTATCATATTCTAACTTTTTTTTTTTTTTTTTTTTTTGAAATGGTAGTTAGTTTTCGGAATTGCTTCCACTGAAATTCGAACTCTGCCAATAAAGGCCACATGCCTCCATACTAACCACTTGGGCTAGCGGTCATTGGTATTTTCTACCTTATTTTTATTTTCCTTAAAAATTGATTTAATTTTATGCTCATTTTTTTGGGCATATAAAACACTGAAATTGAGTGACTTTTCTTTTCCAAGGTCCTGATTCCGCAAACAAAACGCAAAATTTAAACATTTTGCTATATTAACCCGCAAACAATCCCAAATTAAAATATAATAATGAAGTATTCTATTACAATAAAATCCGTCTAATTTTGATATAATTGTAATAGGATATAAATATAATTAAATTTGTAAATTAGGTTTTATATAGAATCTAGTTCTCAGGACATAGAATACTATGTATTACTCAATTTTTTTTTTTTTTTTTCAAATCCTTGCAAGGAATGATTTCGAACCCGAAGGAGAGGCGCCACTCCCTCAACATCAGTGACAGATCCACGCAAGGAGCCCACCCAAAATTCTTTTAGCTCTTCCCCTATATATGATTTTTTATATCGGTTAGTCCACCTTAATTCATGGTAGCCCATCCTAATTATAGTTTCTTGATACGCCCTTGCTCAGAACCCCTTTAAACCTACAACCATAGAACTTTTAGAACGATAATGGAACCCTTTTGAACCCTAATGAAGAGCACACCTATAAATTTTTTCTTAACTTCCTCTTTATAGGGAGTTGATTAAACACTATAATTAAATTAGAAAATTTATTGTCTTGGATCCCAAGTTCGCCCAAAATATACCCTTCCATATTTGGGCACCCTTTGATTTCCATGGGTGCCACTTGAAATAAAGGTTGGATTCTCAACATGTGAGATCCAACCGAAGTTAACTCATAATCTTGTCGAAGCTTAAGTTGATCCATGAGATACGATATTGGACTTGACCCATATTAGTTCAAATGTAATCTCCTTCTTAAATCTATGGCCAATTCTATATATCCATACCTCATTTTCTTACTTTCTATCAGGGGCGGCCCTGGCCAAGACTGAGTAGGCCGGACGATGGCCCAGGACTTCAGACGAAATGGGACATCAACATGGATCTATTTACAATAGAACTAGGTATAATGTGTCATTTTTAACAAAAAAAAGATATTGTAGTGTAATGGTTATAATGTTATATTATTTACTTTAGAGCTCTATGGTTCAAATCTTGGTGTTAACCATATTTTGTTATATTTACACTTTTTTTATATGTATGATGGTTCATTTTGAAAGTTTTGCCTCGGATACTACCAGCGTAGGGCCAACATGCATGAAATAGAACTTTTTATACAACTCTTTTTTATATATCGTGACCCGATACAAGATACAATCCAACAGTTCGTAAGCTACTGTATAACTTGTAGTTTGTCCAACTAAGGACTAGGAAGCGATTTGATACAACAGAAAACCTTACCAGGGTTGTTTATTATTTTTTATTTTGGAAAAATTGTGGGTAAACCCCTCTATTTCTTTAGAAAGTTAATGAGATAAGCTTGAAAGAGTTACTCACAAAAATTAAGGGAAAAAAAAAATTCAAGCAAGATTCACGAGACTAGCAACATCTCTCTCGCAATCACAAACACCAATATTAATAATTTCACGCAGATTATTTAACCATATATATATATATATATATATATATATATATATATATATATATATATATATATATATATATATATATTAGACCAGTTGTAGTTGACGAAGTTGGCGCTGAGGATACTTGCAGATTATCTATTCGTCTTGAGAGTATAAATTAGAACGAGTTGTAGTTGATCAACATTTTCTTGCTACTCTAAGCAAGTATATGAAATGGCGAGGATGGAGATCATGGCACGTTATTCTCGCTCTTGGGTGACTTATGCACTTCACCATCGCTATTGTTATTAAAGTATTCCTTCCTCAAGGGAAACGAGCTCAATAAACTAGTCAAGTAAACAGCTGTCAGCTTTGAATGGGCTCACGTGCTCTCGCTTATTTATACGTACAGTACTCAATGGCTACTCTCTCCATCATCTTCCTCCACCTCCAGCTGATCAATTGTAATGGCGCTCAATCTGGAAACGCTCGCCGGGGCCCGATTCCTCCGCGGCCAAAGGCTGCTCCCGCTGCCCGCGGCGCGCCCGCAGCAGGTGCGTCTCGGCCGCAGCGGCCAATATCTGCAACTCCGCGCGCGCCCCGTTGCGAGCAACAACGTGGCGGTGGAGGCCGCGGCCGCCGAGACGCAGGTCTCCTCGCCTCCGGCGCAGGCGGAGGAGCATCTCCACATGAACACCTTCAGGGACTATCTGGTCCTGAAACCCGAGGAGACGACCAACGAGGAGCTCTTCCGCCTCCTGAGAGACGGCAACATCGGCGCGATAGAGTCCATCGGCTGCCCGGATGGCACGGTGGTCGACGACGACAAGCGGAGGAGGATGATATTCATCTCGATCGTCCTCCAGAAGATCATACTCTCCGTCGCGAAGCCGGGAGGAACGACCAATATGATGGTGCTGATGAATCTGCTGGCGGAGCACGGCATCCCCAAGCTCATCTGGGATCACTTTACAGGTCAGTAGCACAGTATATACTATTTATCATCCAATCTCGCGTGCATTGCGTTACCACAGTCGTCTCTTATGTCCAGGCCAGCTAAAGATGCCAGATCCGAACTCGATGGACTTCAAATCGCCGTTCGCCTTTATCGACCCGAGAGTTAAGCTGGAGAAGAACATCAAGCCGGGGGATAGCGCATATTATGCACATCTCTCTGTTATGGCTTCAAAACTGGCATATGAGAATGAGGCAAGGATCAAAAGCATAGTTAGAGGCTACTGGGATGTAAGCTTTCCTCTCTTTTTTAATTTTTAATTCTGATTGATTTTGGATGATAATTACCATGATATATATCAAGCTAACACCCTTGATTTATTTAATTTTTATTTATTTAATTTATTATTTATTTATTTATTTTTGCAGATGGAGTTCTTGGGTTTCTACAACTGCTGGGAGGGTAACCTCACTAACTCTTGCAAGAAATATTACCAAATTGATGACTTCTGCTGAACCCAATACTTTCCTTGTTTATGTTTCAAAATTGGACAAATTGGTTTTTGGTCCCTCTTACTTCTCATAATCCGATACTTCGATATGAAACTGCCGATCCAGATCTTCGATATGGATTCCGATATTGATATTGCTAACAACCCAATCTTTTTTTTTTTGAGGTGTCCTAAAAAAAAAACTTACAAAAATTTAACACTCATGTTTCCCCAACGTGGATATCTTCGCAGATTTCCAGGACTCATTCTGCACACAAGCCTTCATGATGAGCGACAAGCCGGTGGAGAGCGGCGACGCCGAGCTGGTCGTGGTGGCGTTCAGGGGCACGGACGACGCGTACGACGCCTGCACCGACATCGACTTCTCGTTCTATGAGATCCCGGGGGTGGGCAGGGTGCACGGAGGGTTCATGAAGGCGCTGGGCCTGCAGAAGGACGGGTTGCCGAAGGAGATCGTGCAGGACCCTCAGACCCCCTACGCGTACTACGTGATCCGCGAGAGGCTGAGGAGCATCCTCGAGAAGAACCCGAAGGCGCAGGTGGTCGTGACCGGACACAGCTTGGGCGGGGCACTGTCGGCTCTGTTCCCCGTAGTCCTGAAGCTCCACGGGGAGGACGGGATCCTCGAGAGGATCAAGGGAGTGTACACGTTCGGGCAGCCGAGGGTCGGGGACGGGCAGCTCGGCAAGTTCGCCGAGAGCATCCTCGACAGCCCGAAGAGGAGGTACTTCAGGTTTGTTTACAGCAACGACCTGGTGCCCAGGGTGCCCTTCGACGACAACACTTGGCTCTTCAAGCACTTCGGCAAGTGCCTCTACTACGACAGCATGTACAGAGGACAGGTATTCATTCATTACTCCATCCATAATATTATGATGTACCATAGCTTGCAGCATCAGTCCATACGGATCCGATACGGCCGATATCGATACAGTTTTGATGTGTTTCGATCCGATACCGATGCTAATATTGGGGTTCTTTTTTTTAATCAATTCGGCAAAGAAAATTGAACGAAAAAAGATCAGAAGGATGTAAAAAAGCATAGTCATATTAAAAAAAACGCAAAATATTTTTTTAAAATCTATAGCAGCAGATAAATCAATCAGCAAAAATAACTACTATTTCATTTAATTCCAAAATTATTAAAAAATAACACAAAATTACTCAAAATTATGTCTAAATATATAATTCTAAAGTTTTAATGATTTGTTAGTAATTATATGTTTTCAGATGCCAAAAGTTTGGATACTCCTATCAGAGGTGGGGTTGGGGCGGGTTCAAGCCCACTATATATATATATATATATATATATATATATATATTTGAAGCAATGGGTAATTGTGGCGAACCAGCCTCCACTGGAGCTCGAACTCCTGACCACTTGGGCCGCATGCATCTCTCTTAACCACTAGACTAGAGATCATTTGTATGTATATATATATATATATATATATATATATATATATATATATATATATATATATATATATATATATATATATGTCAGCCAACGCAACACATAGTCCTCCACTCCAGCTTATCCGAGTTCGAATTTCTGATTTCGCACTTGCTTCGATCCGAAAGTATCGATACTGTCAATATCGTCGATCCCGATACTCATAGAAAGGGTTCGATCGATACCGAATCCTGTACCGATACTGCGAAGCCTGGATGTATATACTAGTAACAAGATTTTTGTTTATGAACCTGCCTGACTGTCTGCGTGCAGGAGGTGCATGAAGAGCCAAACGAGAACTACTTCGCGTCGGAGTACTTCATTCCGAAGCACTTGGATGCGACATGGGAGCTCGCCCGGAGCTTCGGGATCGGGCACGTGAGGGGACCGGATTACCACGAGAGCTTGATGATGAGGATGATGAGGGCCATGGGGTTGTTGATACCCGGGCTGCCGTGCCATTCGCCTCAAGATTACAACAACCTCACCAGACTCGGAACCCTCATGTCCACAGCCATCGACAACTCTGACTGACTGATCAAAATGGCAATGCGTAATGCATGAATTCGCAGCAGATGGGAGGGGGATGTTGTGATCTTTCTTTGTGTTTTCCGTAGTTTCTACTCTTTTGTAACTTTCAATATGAATTTGCAGATGGGAGGGGAGGATGAGCAACTTCTCTTCATGTACCTTTTAATCTTTCTTGCCACAGTCAGTAACTTCGCTTCATGTAATCTTTCAGTAACTTCGCTTCATGCGTTTTCAGTAACTTTTCTTCATTTATAAGGGCACATCAAAAGTTGATCAGGACTAGCCATTCTTAATTTTCATTTATTTATAAGTTTGTCATTGAAAAATTTTACTCAGGACTATCCAATTCCTAGGTATAAAAGATAACTCTTTTAATTTTTTTTTCTCTCTCTTCCTTCTTTACAAGAAGAAAGAACAAAGAACAAAGAACAAAGAACAAAGGTCCGAGCTCTCTAGCCTAGTGGTATTAGAGCGGACACCCGGAGGGGCCGGCAAGGTTCGAGTCCCCCAATTGCGTGTGTGAGTGGGATTTCAAAAAAAAAAAAGAACAAAGAAGAAGAACAAAGAACAAGAATAATATCTTTCTCCAAACTCTAGTTTATTTTTTTTGCTCTCTTCTAATTTCTCATTCTAATTTATCATATATATTTTTCTCTCCAAACCCTAGTTTATGGATGAAATCCTACTTGTAGAAGAAATTGGGTTATCAAATCTATTAATCTATTAATCAATTTATCAATTAATCAATTTTTTTTCATTAATAAAATAAATTATGGATGAAATCCTAATTCTAGAAAAAAATGAGTTTTTGAACAAGTTTATTTCAGAACTGCCACAATTTCTGTCAGTCCTAGAAGTATTGAGGACTGCCAGAAATTGTGGCAGTCCTGAAAGGGACTTGGTGTACAACAGGATTGCCACAATTTCTGGCAGTCCTAGAAATATTGAGGACTGCCAGGAATTGTGGCAGTCCTGAAAGTGACTTGTTGTACAGCAAGTTCCTTTCAGGACTGCCACAATTTCTGGCAGTCCTAAAGTCAAAATTTTCGAATAAAAAAACATATGTTAGGGTTTATTTCAATCTTGATAATATAGTGAAATATGCATTTTAGATTTTATTTCCATACATTCTTTGTGAGTAAAGAAGTATTTAAGGTTTATTTTCATGCATTTTAGGGTTTATTTAATTTTTTGGGTGTCATTGAAATTGGGAATGAGAAGAAAATTAGAATTTTGATGGAGATGATGATGATGGAAATGGTGGAGAAGAAGAATAAGATGAGAAGAAAACTAGGGTTTTGATGGAGATGTGAGAATAGAAATGGTGGAGAAGAAGAAGAAGAAGAAGAAGAATAAGAAGAAAGCTAGGGTTTTGGTTGAGAGAGAGTAAAATTTACAAATGAGAGTAAATGTTGGGGTTTTGGGGGGGGGGGGTGAGGGGTTGGGACAGCCCCATGAGTAGAAACATAGGCTAGCCCGAGTAGTTTATCCTCAAACATAGGCTAGCCCCAATCATGGCTAGCCCTGATCAACTTTTGATGTGTCCTTATAAATAACCTTTGTATTGTGGTTCCAAGTGGAAATTATACTCTTCAATATTGGGAGGAGAGAAATAAGCAAACGTTTACTGCACTGTACTTCGACGTGTTTGCGGATACAACCACCTAAGGTCTCGTCGCAACCTATGTTTCCACGAGAAAAGGATTTCGGATTGCAACGAGACCTACGACTTTGGATTCAAAAGCGTCTAGCTATCAACGTATGGGTAGTTTTAGAGACACTTTTTCTGGATCGTGCTCCGAAAAAATGTTACGGAACTTGCTGAAATTATTTTCGGATGAATATTTCGACTTGCGGATCCAACAACGTACATCTTGTTGTTATTCGATGTCTGTATTGAAAGTTGTAGCCTTGTTGTGTCCTGTCTAGATGTGTTGGGACCGAAATCTGGCCAAGCTCGGTCCGAACTCGGTGGGTTTTCAGTCAGAACTCTTTCCAGAGACAAAACCAAACTCGGGCCGAGTTCGGATCGGTCGGGACTGAACAAGTTTTGGGTTTTAATCAGCACCGTTGTTTTGTACGGACAGCTAGGATTTGTGATGGGCTATTTTAGGTTTCCTATGGCCTAAAATAGGGTTTCTCAACTTATTTATATGCGTTGAGGGTGGAGGTATAGGATGAGCACACATGGGTGATTCGTGAGTGCTTGTCCACATAAAAATTAAGAGAAACTCCGAAGTTTGCTCTTAGGGCTTGCCGTCCAAGACAACAATAAGTGGAGATCGCTACGGGTAGGGTGAATGATTTTATTGTAATCTTTTGTTTCCTTCTTGAGTTCGGTGAGGAGGTTGAATCTTTGGAAAAATGGTTCGACAAGTTTGTATTCAGTCATATGTTTTATTGAAAGATATAAAGATTGGAATTTGTCCAAGTGACATAGTCACCGAACATATAATGTGTTTGAACTATCTTGACGTTCCTGGTAGATTTGTTCGTTATCTTTAGGTGGGTTGGCATCGCTTTCGCGTACGTGTCTATGATCGAATCTGATTTGGGTCATACACAGATTTTTCTCCAACAAGTAGTATTAGAGTCAGGTTCATTCGTTGTGGTTTGATACCCACAAGCTTGTATCAGTAGTTCACTACTAAAATCTGCTTACTTGGCGACGTAAATTTAGCGACGTTAGCAAAACGTCGCTAAATTGTCGACATTAGCGACGTATAAATGAAACGTCGGTAACCATCGCTACTAGCGACACAAATAGCGACGTGACAACGGCGTATATTAGTTACGTGAGCTAGTCGTCGTGAAACGTCGCTACAACGTCGCAAATTGCGACTGAGTTAGCGACGTTAATAATAACGTCGCTAAATTCTAACTAAATTAAATTTCCCCCATTCATTTCCCCCCATTATTTTACTCTCTCTCTTCCTCCGGCGCTCTCGCTCTCACTCTCTCCGGCGCGCTCGCTCTCGCTCTCACTCTCTCCGGTGACTTCACTCTCTCCGGCGACTTCACTCTCTCCGGCGACTCTCCTCTGGTACATGACTCCCTCTCTCTCTCTATTTGTTGTTGGTGGTTGGGGGGGTGCTGGTGGCTCGGGGGGAGGGGCAGGGGGGGTGCAGGTGGTTGGGGGTGAAGAATGGTTGGGGGTGGCTGGGAGGGTGGGGCAGGGGGGTGAGGGCGGCTGGGGGTGAGGAGGGGGGCTGGGGGAAGGGGAGGGTTAGGGTTCGGGTTAAGGGGGAGGGACGGGGGGGGGGGGTGAGGGCGGCTGGGGGTGAGGGCGGGGGAGGGGGGGGCTTGGGAGGGGAGGGGGGATGGTGGGGTTGGGTTTGCGGATAGGGTTCGGGTTAGGGTTAGGGGTGGTGTAGGGGTTGGGGGGGCTGGGGAGGGGAGGGGGGCTGGTGGGAGAGGGGTTAGGGATAGGGTTCGGGTTAGGGTTAGGGGTGGTGTAGGGGGGAGGGGGGAGGGGTACGGGGGGGGGGGGGGGAGGGGGGGGGCCTGGGTCAGGGGCACCGATAGTGCCGAAAAATCTGATAATTTAGTAATAGTTATTTGTTTTCCAACACCGAAAAATGTGATACTCCGATTCGAAACCACGTACCGATAGTGCCGATATTTGTAACACGTATCGATAGTGCCGATATTTGTAACACGTAGTTTCCTTGATCCCGATACTCATAGGAATGGTCCCGAGTCACGGCCGTAGTATGTAGTATATTCGTTTTAGTTTGTAGTATATTCGTTTTAGTTTTGAAGTTTTAGTTTCGAAGTTTATTCATTTTAGTATGTAGTATGTAGTAGGAATGGTCCCGACTCATAGGAATGGTCCCGAGTCACGACCGTAGTATGTAGTATGTAGTATATTCGTTTTAGTTTTGAAGTTTATTCATATTTGCAGATATCTAGAAATGGCTATATCCATGTATCTGCTAGACCGTTCGTGGATGTACAACCGCATTCGAGATGACAGGTGCGGTGTGCGAGATGAATACATCGTCGGAGTAGAACAATTCCTCCAATTCGCGAAGGCATTTTCTCAATCCATGGACGACATGGACATTAAGTACCGTGTGCAAAATATCGAAACATGAAGTTTCAACCAGAATTGGATGTGACGTATCACTTATACACAAAGGGTTTCCTTCCGAATTACTACCAACGGACCGCACACGGAGAGCTTGTACCTTTAGCATTTGTCACGACCCGCACCCTAGAGTAAGGGCACGAGAAGTGGGTACGTCCAGCCTACGCCGCAGTGTCGGCGGTAGAACGCTGTCCTAGGTCAATCATCTAACAATATTAAAGTACCTGTACAGTTTATACTCTCCGAATGGGGGTGACAAACTGAAAACAATCTCAATCACATCTAGGTAGAAGAATAAAAGACAGATAGATAGGTAGTAACTCAAAGAGAACAGTAGAATAGATGAAATAAGTCCAAGTGTCTAGGATAACATAACATCAAAATGCCAACTCATAATACAATAAGTCTAAGAGTCTATATATCTCAACATCTCAAAATACAACTCAGATGTGAGGTAAAAAGATAATACATAAAAGACTGTCTAGCTAAACTAGCCTAGACTACTGGGGCAACATCCTCAGCTGCAGGTAGATCCTGCTGAGGGTCCACAACATAAGTGTCATCTAATCCTGCTCCATAATAGGTAGTCACCAGGGCCTCATCCTCATCCTCATCCTCCGTAATATTTTCAACAGGTCCAGTCAGGACAGGAACGAGCACAATACATCTCACGCAGTGCATAGTATGATAGGAAATATAAAGCATGCAATAGAGTAAAATACAAGAACTGCTGAAAGAAGATACATGTAGCAAAAGAGATAGCTGTAAAGGAAATATCTAAAGTATATAGAGAACTTTAAGTGGCTAGTGATGTAGAGCACAAGATAGGCTTGTGAATGGCTAGAATTTATACATGATTATACTACAGAGTTTGCACATGATTACACTACTTTGGAATTATTCACATGTCCACTTCTACTCCCCCGTTTCCCCAATCAATACACAAGGATCCATTCATGTTACGTTAAGATTCGTGATAAGCCCATAATTGGGTGATACGTGAGTGATTCATGAAGATTCATGAAGGCTCGGTGATCATGAGAGTACATGAGTCACTAGCTGATACATGAAGATTCATGATAATAGAAGCATGAGATACATGATGATTCGTGAAACGCACAAACATGCTGTATCTGATGCTCCCGAAAGGGATAACATCTCATGAAAAGATCTATATAGTACCAATCCGTGATAACAATCGTGTCAGCATCAAGTAAAGTAATCTAGAGCAAGAATATAAATCCTGGCAAGTATAAAACGGTCAGAGAATGTACTCGCCTGGTAACTGAATGTCTGAAGAGGATATACTGTCTGAGGAGAGGTGTATAGCTCATAATCAGAGCAATACAAGTCACAATGTATCCACAATGGTAAAAATAAAGTGTACAATGCATACTACATGATTCTAGGTCAATCTGGTCAAAAGTCAACTCTTGGTCAACTCTAATAGTCAAACTAGGTCACAGGAAGTCATACTAGGTTACAGGAAATCAAACTAAGTCAAATAAAGTCAAACAAGGTCAAACAAGTCAAGATTAGTCAAATCTAGGTTAAAGTTAACTCTTGGTCAACATTCTAATCAAACTAGTCAAATACTAGTTAACATGATCAATCTGGGTCAAGTCTAAGTCAAACTTAGACCAACTAAGGTATTGGTCAAACAAAGACTAGTCAGCAAGGTAATTAGGTCAAACATGGTCAGACTAGTTAAACTAGTCATTTTAGGTTAGTCCTAGTCAATCTAGGTCAATTAGGTCAAGGTTTGACCTAAGGTTGACTTTGGTCAACCCTTAGTCAACAAGGGTTAACTTGTAGTGTTTAGGTCCATTAGGTTAATTGGGTTAGCCCCCAAGCCATAGGCTAGTCACCTTGGCCATAGGCTATTGACTTAGATTTCCATAGGCTAATGGTTATAGGTTTCTATATAAACCTATACTTAGGAAGTCATATATATATATATATATATATATATATATATATATATATATATATATATATATATATATATATATATATATATATACCCATGTCTAATTACTACCTATATATATATCTATATATGCCTAACTATATACAATACCAATCACCCACATATATATAAAATGACACTATATGTGATCTATACAAATATACATATATATAAAATGACATTTTATATATATGTGGGTGATTGGTATTGTATATAGTTAGGCATATATAGATATATATATAGGTAGTAAATAGACATGGGTATATATATATATATATATATATATATATATATATATATATATATATATATATATATATATATATATATATAAAATATATATATATATATATATATATAGACTAAACCTATATATATAAACATATATATATAGAGAGGAAAGTGAGAGAGAGACATAGAGTGAGAGAGAGAGTGAAAAGAGAGAGAGACTGAACAGTGGACAGGAAACGAGAGGGGGGGTGGTTCCTGATTTCCTGGAACCAGGAAATGGGCTCCCCAACACACACACACAGTTCAAATATACATATATATGTATATACACACACAACTACCTATACACACAACTACAAAACCTCAAATCTCACCCACACTCACACATACATATATACTACGTATATATATACTGAAAATGCACTTATACATGCATTAATCATATCAAAATTAGGTTTGAAATTCGTTTTTACAAAACTGGAAATATCCTACAATCAGGAAAATAATGGACTGTGCACTCAAATCAGGGTAAACCCATTCTTACTCACAAAACCGAGCTATGGCTCGAATCCCAAGGTTGGTAACTGATGTCCCATATGTACCCTAGTGTCCTAGGTACCTGACATGACACCACGACACGAATTTATGTGTCCAAACACTCTAAAACTCCACTCGGATAAACTAGGATACACAAACACGTACACAGTGTCGTGCACGTGTTCACGTGTCTCATGGACACACCACGAGAAACGACACGTCTCGTGGTCACACACACGTGTAGCCCACATATAGGGCTACACGATGGACACACTGTTACGTGTCCACGTGTCCTACAGCGTCGACACGAGAGCCGTATCAGTCGAGGAAACTCGACTGATACGCACGGTTTTCAATGCGTCGTGCAGAGATACACACGCCTCGTGGACACGACACGAGCCACGTGGGGCCTCGTGGTCATGCCCACGTGTAGCCCACGTGTAGGGCTACACACTCGTGCAAAAACGAGGTGTCCTCGACTCGTGTCCATGCGACACGAGTCGCGTGTCTAAGTCGAATTTTTGACTGGACTGTGCGCGTGTGTGGCCAGTGCGGCCCCGATTTTGTGTCCGATACAAAACGACACGTCGTAAAACTTTGGAGGCATGTTCGCAGACATTGCCCCCTCGTGTCCACCAATTTTGGTGTGTCCTAGTGGCCTGTGCAGTGCGCACGAAGGGTGTGGTAGCAGGGCACTGTGCGCGTGTATCGTGCAGTGAGTTCGTGTCCGTTTTGGACACGGACACGACTCAAAATGTGTCCAGTAAGTTAGGGTTGTGACCTAGAAGTCTAGGGCTACCAGAAAATATAATTTGTTTTACATTCTAATAAAAACAGATCCTTTGTGGCATTTCATCAAACAGGGTTTCCTTGTCTAGGATACGTGTCTGATACGGACACCAAACCAATCCTATTTTTCACCAAACTTGACCCATAGTTCCCTAGTACCTAGATGCATGCAAATATGAAGAGAAAACACAATATTAACAAGGTTTATGGGCATTTACCTATTCGTGTATTTCCAATGGAAATCAATAAAAGGGGGGTGTCCTTCCACTTGGTGATGCCCAAAGCCCCTCAAATCCTCAATAGCAGGCCCTAACTAGTACCCTCTAGTGTAGGGGAGTCAAATGCAAGAAACTAGAGGTGATTTGGATCAATATTGATCAAGTTGTGTAGGTTTGAAGAAATGAGAATTTTGTGGGATTAAAATTCAAGTAAAATTGTTCATGAATGATTTGATGAGGTTAAATAGGAATGGTGGCTGCTAAGGGGGGGTGTCTTGGTCGGCCATGGCAAGGGGGGGTGTCTTGGCCTTTCCTTCATGGTGAAGGCAAGGACTTTAGGTAAAGGGTTGAGATATTTTGAGTAATTCATGGTAAATATCCCATAAAGTAAATATCAAGATATTTTCCTTACTTTAACCAATGTAAATATCTATCCCCTTATCATTCTAGGTTAGTAACTAATCTCTAGGTTAGGCTAAACTTGGTTAGGGCTCTCATGACACTTAACAATAATTAGACAATAATAAAAACACATAAATACAAATAATTCCAAATAATTCCTAGAAAATTACCAAAATACCCTTTAGGCTAAAAAGTCCTAATTTGATGTTCTAAGCCTATGGCTAGGCTCCCATGGTCATGGTAACTCCTAGGTTAAGGAATAGTTAGGGTTTACACTAGGGTTATACTAGTAAAGTCACAAAGTCATAAGTCGTGACTTAGAAATAGTTTTAACTAACTAAAAATCACCAAAATTTTTATCATGACTAAAATACCATTAATAAATAATAAAAATAATAAATTTTCAAAAATACCCAAATTTCAGAAAACTGGGTGTTACAAGTCTACCCACCTTAAAATAATTTTATCCTCGAAATTTAGATGGTCGTACTCCTTCTAGGTCAAACTTCCAACAATCAGGGTCGAAGCTACTACCTAGCAACATACAAGGTCAACAAGTAAAATATGGGTAATAGACCTATACTGGGTCATGTCCAAAAATTAGCTGGCAGTTTTAGGTCATAAGGTGTCCTTAATCCAAATCGAAATCAAAAGTAACTCCATGGGGTAAATCAGGATGGAGCCTCGGGTCAGAAAAATCGTACTAAGCAAATGAAGCACACAATGGTATGCCTGAGTGGGACACTAAGGTCATGGGTATAGAGTGTCATGTCTAGGTTCTGTATGTGAAATTTGTTTTGAGAAAACAACTAGTCTTGTGCTCCAAATTTAAAAGTCATGGTAATGTACCTATGATGATCATAATTTAGAGTGGGAAAGGTCTATGGCTTGAATTAAGCCAGAAATTATGATGCAATAGTGGTACCAGGGGGACAAGTTAAATGGAACAGTCTGTGGTCTCATCTAGGTGCACTAGTTATTCTAGATCAGTACTGTCCTATGGTATCAAAACGTAC
The DNA here is from genome assembly GCA_029216955.1 of Iris pallida. Taxonomy (NCBI): domain Eukaryota; kingdom Viridiplantae; phylum Streptophyta; class Magnoliopsida; order Asparagales; family Iridaceae; genus Iris; species Iris pallida. The sequence goes on along the minus strand of JANAVB010034617.1, from coordinate 9,270,843 downwards.
AAGCAATCTAAGGTGTCCTAATTGGGAAGGTAAGAAAACAACAATCATCAAGGCTATAGGGTCGTCTACCATCCTATATGAAAATAGGTCATTAACAAGTGAGAAATCATTAAAGTTACCCTTCCATAAAAAGAAAATTGAAAATTTAGGTACAAACAATCACAAATAGATTTTAGTCTTGACACGATCTAAGTTGATCAATTTCAGGATAATCGAGATTTGGGCAAGATGGGAAATCAATGGAATCAAGTATGAGCACGAGCATCCAATGATGAAGATCCAGGTCATGATTAAAATTAATTCAACTGGATACGAATACGAGGTTCATAGGTGATAAAATAATTCTAAGGAGATTTGTCAAGGCTGTTGCGGATAAGATTCTAGGGCAAGTTTAACTGTGTCTCCATCCACGTAGATTAATATATGAAAAGCGAACCAAAACGCAATAGGTTGATCAGACCATTATGCGCCGGTTCTGATTAGATAATATGTTAGTGGGTGTACACCCAATAAATATATCATGATCAAGCTCGAAAAGGATAAGCTTGTAAAACTTAAGGATAAATTTATAGCATAAGATATAAGTAAGGGTGGAAATGATGAAAGAAGATACATAGTCCAAGATCCTTAACCAATCGGGTCAAGCATTCCAGGTAAGGTACAAGGTCAAGTATTTAAGGATTCAAGCAGAACACCATCACATGCCAGGTCGAAAGAATTGAGCCAAGGTGGATCTCTAATTGAAATAAGAATTAATTTAGTATCATGGTAGAGGTTATAGTTTAGCCATTTGTCCAGAAAATCTTGTTAAGAAAATAGAGTACAAAGAGACGGGTTTTAGTAGGACATGGAATACCTACATGAAGGTAGGCTAGTCTAGGTCTTACATGTGAAGTTTGTTGGGAGGTAACAGCTAGTATTATACTCTGAATATCTAAGTCACGGTAAAGGACGTCCAATGATCTAGAATAGAAAGTGGGAGTTCAAGACGTGATAATTGATACAAAAAGTAAAGAAGATCAAATTAACCCATGGAATAAAATTAATTAGGAATCTAGTAAATAATTTAGAAACACAGCCCTAGGGATAGATAGGCTACTAGATGAATATAGTTAGGGTTCGATAAATCAAAGGTCAAGGTTAGAAGGTCTCAATAAGGTCTTGATTTGAGGAAATGTCGAGTAAGTCAGGTTTGGGATACAATCACATAGATTGGTAGAAGGAGCTGAGCAAGATACAAAAATAGAGGGGACAGTTCATTTCAATGAAAAGCAATTAGCAAGAGGATTAGATGGCAAGAAACAGATGAGAGTTTTCTCATAAATGTGATTGAGTACCTTAAAATAAATAAAAAAATTAATCTAACACAGAAATTTAAATCAACAACTACAAAAATTTCAAAATCATCTACTAACACCAGGATTCAAAGTTCTACAGTGAATCCTCCAAAATCAAATTCAATCAAGAAAAAAGGAGTTTAAATCGAAATTTCAATGAGATTCTCAAGGGTCATCCCAGGAATCTCTCAAGGTATCCTAACAATGATTGAGTATCCTCTCTCACTAAGCCTATTCCTCAAATCCTATCGCAGGCTGTAGTGATACTCTAGTTCGAATACCACTATATAAACTCGACCTGCATGGGCCACCACTAAAACGTGTCACGATCCGCACCCTAGAGTAAGGGCACGAGAAGTGGGTACGTCCAGCCTACGCCGCAGTATCGGCGGTAGAACGCTGTCCTAGGTCAATCATCTAACAATATTAAAGTACCTGTACAGTTTATACTCTCCGAATAGGGGTGACAAACTAAAAATAATCTCAATCACATCTAGATAGAAGAATGAAAGACAGATAGATAGGTAGTAACTCAAAGAGAACAGTAGAATAGATGAAATAAGTCCAAGTGTCTAGGATAACATAACATCAAAATGCCAACTCATAATACAATAAGTCTAAGAGTCTATATATCTCAACATCTCAAAATACAACTCAGATGTGAGGCAAAAAGATAATACATAAAAGGCTGTCTAGCTAAACTAGCCTAGACTACTGGGGCAACATCCTCAACTGCAGGTAGATCCTGCTGAGGGTCCACAACATTAGTGTCATCTAGTCCTGCTCCATAATAGGTAGTCACCAGGGCCTCATCCTCATCCTCTGTAATATTTTCAACAGGTCCAGTCAGGACAGGAACGAGTATAATACATCTCACGCAGTGCATAGTATGATAGGAAATATAAAGCATGCAATAGAGTAAAATACAAGAACTACTGAAGGAAGATACATGTAGCAAAAGAGATAGCTGTAAAGAAAATATCTACTGTATATAGAGAACTGTAAGTGGCTAGTGATGTAGAGCACAAGATAGGCATGTGAATGGCTAGAATTTATACATGATTACACTACAGAGTTTGCACATGATTATACTACTTTGGAATTATTCACATGTCCACTTCTACTCCCCCGTTTCCCCAATCAATACACAAGGATCCATTCATGTTACGTTAAGATTCGTGATAAGCCCATAATTGGGTGATACGTGAGTGATTCATGAAGATTCATGAAGGCTCGGTGATCATGAGAGTACATGAGTCACTAGCTGATACATGAAGATTCATGATAATAGAAGCATGAGATACATGATGATTCATGAAACGCACAAACATGCTGTATCTGATGCTCCCGAAAGGGATAACATCTCATGAAAAGATCCATATAGTACCAATCTGTGATAACAATCGTGTCAGCATCAAGTAAAGTAATCTAGAGCAAGAATATAAATCCTGGCAAGTATGAAACGGTCAGAGAAAGTACTCGCCTGGTAACTGAATGTCTGAAGAGGATATACTGTCTGAGGAGAGGTGTCTGGCTCCTAATCAGAGCAATACAAGTCACAATATATCCACAATAGTAAAAATAAAGTGTACAATGCATACTACATGATTCTAGGTCAATCTGGTCAAAAGTCAACTCTTGGTCAACTTTAATAGTCAAACTAGGTCACAGGAAGTCATACTAGGTTACAGGAAGTCAAACTAAGTCAAATAAAGTCAAACAAGGTCAAACAAGTCAAGATTAGTCAAATCTAGGTTAAAGTTAACTCTTGGTCAACATTCTAATCAAACTAGTCAAATACTAGTTAACATGATCAATCTGGGTCAAGTCTATGTCAAACTTAGACCAACTAAGGTATTGGTCAAACAAAGACTAGTCAGCAAGGTAATTAGGTCAAACATGGTCAGACTAGTTAAACTAGTCATTTTAGGTTAGTCCTAGTCAATCTAGGTCAATTAGGTCAAGGTTTGACCTAAGGTTGACTTTGGTCAACCCTTAGTCAACAAGGGTTAACTTGTAGGTGTTTAGGTCCATTAGGTTAATTGGGTTAGCCCCCAAGCCATAGGCTAGTCACCTTGGCCATAGGCTATTGACTTAGATTTCCATAGGCTAATGGTTATAGGTTTCTATATAAACCTATACTTAGGAAGTCATATATATATATATATATATATATATATATATATATATATATATATATATATATATATATATATATATATATATATATATACCCATGTCTATTTACTACCTATATATATCTATATATGCCTAACTATATACAATACCAATCACCCACATATATATAAAATGATACTATATGTGATCTATACAAATATATATATATATATATATATATATATATATATATCATATATATATATATAGACTAAACCTATATATATAAACATATATATATAGAGAGAGGAAAGTGAGAGAGAGAGACATAGAGTTAGAGAGAGAGTGAAAGAGAGAGAGACTGAACAGTGGACAGGAAAGGAGAGGGGGGGTGGTTCCTGATTTCCTGGAACCAGGAAATGGGCTCCCCAACACACACACACAGTTCAAATATACATATATATGTATATACACACACAACTACCTATACACACAACTACAAAACCTCAAATCTCACCCACACTCACACATACATATATACTACGTATATATATATTGAAAATACACTTATACATGCATTAATCATATCAAAATTAGGTTTGAAATTCGTTTTTACAAAACTGGAAATATCCTAAAATCAGGAAAATAATGGACTGTGCACTCAAATCAGGGTAAACCCATTCTCACTCATAAAACCTAGCTATGGCTCGAATCCCAAGGTTGGTAACTGATGCCCCATATGTACCCTAGTGTCCTAGGTACCTGACACGATACCACGACACGAATTTATGTGTCCAAACACTCTAAAACTCCACTCGGGTAAACTAGGATACACAAACACGTACACAGCGTCGTGCACGTCTTTACGTGTCTCGTGGACACACTACGAGACATGACACGTCTCGTGGTCACACACACGTGTAGCCCACATATAGGGCTACACGATGGACACACTGTTACGTGTCCACGTGTCCTACAGCGTCGACACGAGAGCCGTATCAGTCGAGGAAACTCGACTGATACGTGCGGTTTTCACTACGTCGTACAGAGATGCACACGCCTCGTAGACACGACACGAGCTACGTGGGGCCTCGTGGTCATGCCCACGTGTAGCCCACGTGTAGGGCTACACACTCGTGCAAACATGAGGTGTCCTCAACTCGTGTCCATGCGACACGAGTCGCATGTCTAAGTCGAATTTTCGACTGGACTGTACGCGTGTGTGGCCAGTGCGGCCCCGATTTCGTGTCCGATACAAAATGACACGTCATGAAACTTTGGGGGCATGTTCGCAGACATTGCCCCCTCGTGTCCACCAATTTTGGTGTGTCCTAGTGGCCTGTGCAGTGCGCACGAAGGGTGTGGTAGCAAGGCACTGTGCGCTGTTTGCCATTAAAATTGTTTGATTGAAAACTTTAATACAAACAGAACAGTGTTACAATACAGGACTTAAATGTAGTCCTAGGAGTACACTTTTGTTTAAGCTGGGTCCTTAGTGCCAATGGAGCGAGTGGTAATGCGTTGACTCCGTTGACCGGCTGACGACGGTTATCGGTTCTCTGAAGGTGTGGATTGCTCTGGGTGCTGGAGCTTGCTGAGAGGAGGAAGACGTTGAGTGTCTGCGTCTGCCTCTCTGGTGATTCCTTGTATGTTCGTTGTGGATTCTGTCTGTGTGTGAAGGAGAAGATCCCTCTATTTATAGTTTTGTAGGCTGGCTGCTCATGCGCGCATGTAGGATACGCCGGTGTGTGGGGACGCCACGTGGAAGTTGCTGATGGGGGCGCACGGATGATGCGCCCTGATTGGGAGGTTGAACTCTTCATACTGCTGTTGTGAGCCGGCACGTAGCAGAGGAGAAGATCTTTCTGTTGCTGAAATCTTGGACGAGTTGAGTCAAAGGACACGTGTCATCGACCCATGGCTCGAAGATCTCGGATTTGGTGGGGGGGGTAACCTGGTGAGCTGCGCCTTGATTGGGTGTATGAGGAGGTTGCGGCTCATACCCTTTAGGGGTTACAAAATGTTTAGAGCGCATGGCTTTTGAGGCACATGCAGGCGACTTTCCTTCTGTCTTTCGGGATCAGAGATCAGTCTGGGGCGCATGGCTTTTGAGGCGCATGCAAAGCTTCAACTGGAGACTCTTCTTCTGTCTTTAGGGATCAGTGAAGGGTCTGAGGCGCATGGCTTTTGAGGCGCATGCTGGTTTGGACGCATGGCCGTAGAGGCGCATGCGGATGGCCATGTGGCAGTAGCTGTCGGAATAGAATCATGATGATGCTGACGTTGCCGACGCTTCGTTCTTTGAAAAAAGCTGTCAACTGTTCAGACCTCGGGAAGCGTGCTGCCAACTCTGGTGTCAGTTCAGCATTTAATGTTTGTGACGTTCGATGGACAGCTGAGTGGGCACATTGGTTGGTGTTCCACTCGGCATGGAGATGTGAGGGAGGGCGCATCCCCTGTGATGCGCCGGGTACTGTAGGGCACGTCTGTGTGATGCGCCTGATGCTGGAGGTTGCATCCGTGTGATGCGCTGTTTGGCTGGTGCATCCGACATGTCCTTTAATGACGCGGCTGTCTCGCTCCTCGAGTGCTATAAATAGCCGTTTGGCTGAATTCGAGGCGTCCGGTTCATCCATTTAATGCAAATTCATTGCACAGAATTCGGAGAGTCATCCACTTGGCGCGTGGGTTTAATTTGCCCGGCCTATAAATAGTGGCATGGAGAGAAGGTTTGCTCCTCATTCCCTCACGTACTTCCAATGTGAACTTGGATATGTGGGTGCATTCTGTTGACGAAGTGCTCCCGAGGGTAAAGATGAGACGTCGTGTTGTCTTCGATGCACTTGAAGGTGACTGTTACATCCAAAAGACGGAGTCGAGGGCTTCTGAGGCAGGCGGAAGGCGCCTGTTGCATCCAAAGATAGGGATGTTCGGGCCTCGTCTCCGTTGTTCCGGAAGAGCCGTAGATCGGAATGGTGGTGCTAGGCTCTCTCTTCCTTCAAAGTGGGTGCCGTCCACTTTGATTGTGTTGAAAGCTCCTTGTGCCATGATTTCGATCACGGTCTTCCTTGGTCTTTGGAGGCTCTTTCGAAGCCTCCCCTGGCTACAGCATTTGCGGTGCTCTTCTCTTCCTTGGTTCCAGCCAGAGGGTTAAATGCTTTGCTTGGCGAAGCACTTATCAGGTGAGCCTGGCTGGAAGAGCGGTACATAACTGGGCTCTGCTCGGCCAGGTGAGCCTGGTTGGAAGAGTTGCTCATAATTGAGCTGCTGAAGGGATGCACATAACTGAGCTGGATGCACATAACTGAGCTGCTGAAGAGATGGTAGGATGCGCCTGGCTGGAGGCGCATGACATCTGCTGTGCCTGGCTGACAGCGCATGGTGACTGCTGTACCCATCGGAAGGCGCATGGTGGTTGCTGCGCCTATCTGGAAGGCGCATGGTGGCTGTTGGCTGTAGATCTAGGATCCTTCCTTTGTAGAAACTTTCCTTCGTACAACCTTTTCTAGACATGTAATAGACTTATATATAAATAAAAAGTCCTTCTTCGAATGTCTATGGCTTATTTGATTAGCTGTCTGAGTTCTGGCGCATAAAATGCCTGGCGCATGGGCTTTTTGGTTGTAAAATTCCATGCTTCTACATGCGCGTGTATCGTGCAGTGAGTTCGTGTCCGTTTTGGACACGGACACGACTAAAAATGTGTCCAGTAAGTTAGGGTTGTGACCTAGAAGTCTAGGGCTACCAGAAAATATAATTTGTTTTACATTCTAATAAAAACAGATCCTTTGTGGCATTTCATCAAACAGGGTTCCTAGTCTAGGATACGTGTCCGATACGGACACCAAACCAATCCTATTTTTCACCAAACTTGACCCACAGTTCCCTAGTACCTAGATGCATGCAAATATGAAGAGAAAACACAATATTAACAAGGTTTATGGGCATTTACCTATTCGTGTATTTCCAATGGAAATCAATAAAAGAGGGGGGTGTCCTTCCACTTGGTGATGCCCAAAGCCCCTCAAATCCTCAATAGCAGGCCCTAACTAGTACCCTCTAGTGTAGGGGAGTCCAATGCAAGAAACTAGAGGTGATTTGGATCAATATTGATCAAGTTGTGTAGGTTTGAAGAAATGGGAATTTTTGTGGGATTAAAATTCATGTAAAATTGTTCATGAATGATTTGATGAGGTTAAATAGGAATGGTGGCTGCTAAGGGGGGTGTCTTGGCCTTTCCTTCATGGTGAAGGCAAGGACTTTAGGTAAAGGGTTGAGATATTTTGAGTAATTCATGGTAAATATCCCATAAAGTAAATATCAAGATATTTTCCTTACTTTAACCAATGTAAATATCTATCCCCTTATCATTCTAGGTTAGTAACTAATCTCTAGGTTAGGCTAAACTTGGTTAGGGCTCTCATGACACTTAACAATAATTAGACAATAATAAAAACACATAAATACAAATAATTCCAAATAATTCCTAGAAAATTACCAAAATACCCTTTAGGCTAAAAAGTCCTAATTTGATGTTCTAAGCCTATGGCTAGGCTCCCAAGGTCATGGTAACTCCTAGGTTAAGGAATAGCTAGGGTTTAGACTAGGGTTATACTAGTAAAGTCACAAAGTCATAAGTCGTGACTTAGAAATAGTTTTAACTAACTAAAAATCACCAAAAATCATATCATGACTAAAATACCATTAATAATAATAAAAATAATAAATTTTCAAAAATACCCTAATTTCAGAAAACTGGGTGTTACAGCATTCCAAGCGGAGCCTTATGTGGAGCCTTTTGTGGAGCCTTATATGAATGTCCACAACCGAACTGGTGTCGACAACGAGTACGTGAACATGGTCTTCGACGCTTCGGGGGCTAGTTTCGATCCATACAATCGTGACGCAGCTGAGGAGGCACCGAATGCCAATGCTACGAAGTTCATGGAGTTGCTGGAGAATGCAAGGACTCCTTTATAACCTGGCTGTGAGGACCATTCACCGTTAGAGGTGATCACTCGGCTCTTGAGCATAAAGTCTGACTTTAACATGTCGTAAGAATGCTATAATAGAGTGCTCGAGTTGATTACCGATATCTTGCCGGAGGGTGCCAAGTTACCGAAAGACTTCTACCGCTCTAAGAGGATGGTGAGATCCCTCTGGATGGGATACGACAAGATCGATTGCTGTCAGAACGGATGCATGCTTTACTACAAAGATCACAAGGATACAGAAGTGTGTGGATTCTGTGGTGCTGATTGCTACAAGCCAACTGCTACAGGCAAGTCTAGAAGACCGACTGCTTCAATGCACTACTTGCTGTTGATGCCGCGGTTGCAGAGATTGTTCATGGTGAAAGAGACTGCCGAAAATATGAGTTGGCACAAGCGACAACAGACCAAAGGAGTGTTGGATCACCCATCTGATGGAGAAGCGTGGAAGCACTTCGATCGAGCATTTTCTAATTTTGCTTCTGATGCGCGTATTGTAAGGTTGGGGCTCTGCTATGATGGTTTTACCCCAATTGGTCTTTTAGGCTCCCAATATTCATGCTGGCCGGTGATCCTCACTACGTACAACCTACCGCCTTGGATGTGCATGAAGACACATTACATGTTCTTAACTATTATCATCCCCGGTCCGAACAACCCGAAGAGGAACATCAACGTGTACTTACAGCCATTGATAGATGAGCTGAAGCAGCTATGGGAAACAGGGGCGTACACGTATGATGGTTCGAAAAAACAGAATTTTCAGATACGGACAGCACTAATGTGGACAATCAACGACTTTTCGGCTTATGGAATATTATCTGGATGGAGCACTCATGGTCGGCTTTTATGTTCGTATTGTATGGACCGCACTAAGGCTTTTCGTTTGAGACACGGAGGAAAGCCATGCTTCTTTGATTGTCACCGGCAGTTCTTTCCGAAAGACCATCCATACCGTAGGAATAGAACTGCATTCCGTGTCGGAGCTTTGGAGAAGGGCGATCTACCGCCAATGTGGTCCGGAGAGGACACATGGGAGCAAGTAAAAGAAATTCCAAGTGCTATTGAAGATCCTACAACGAGCAGCCGTTGCGAGGGATTTGGCGAAGATCATAACTGGACCAAAAGGAGTATATTCTGAGATCTGCCATATTGGAGCACAAATCTGATTAGATATAACCTTGACGTCATGCATATCGAGAAGAACGTATTTGATAACATAATTAATACTGTAATGGACGTCAAGGGAAAGACAAAAGACAATCAGAAGGCTAGATTGGACTTAGCCGAAATATGCAGACGCCCTACATTGCACATGATAGACAACAGGAAGGAAAAGCTTTTGCGGCCTAAGGTAATCTACTCGCTAGACAAGGAGGACAAAGTGCGACTTTTTAGATGGATCCAGGACTTGAAATTTCTGGACGGATATGTCTCCAATCTAAGAAGATGTGTCGACATAAAGGAGTGTAAACTGACCGGAATGAAGAGCCACGATTGCCACATATTCATGGAGAGGTTAATTCCTGTTGCATTTCGAGAATGAGTATATTAAAACTCTAGCTAAGGGGCCAATTTATGTCACGACCCGCTACCCAAATTGTTGGGCTGGGCCGAGTCATGTCCAGCCTACGCTTGAGATAAGCGCAGTAAGCTGTTCTAGAGATAACAAGATAAGACTAAATGTGCTAACAGTTCTATAAGTAAAGAAGAGTCATAAATGCTCCAAACACAAAAGCTATCTCATATAATAATAAGTCCAAGTACAAGTCCGAAATGTAAAACTGGATACAGGTCCAATTACAAAATACGTAGTCTAATATATGACTACACTAAATATCCTGAGCAACTACGCAAACTAGACGAGGTTCCCCGCAGGTACATCCTCATAAGATAATGCCTGGCCCTCGGCAGTAACTCCATAATATGGGTCATAGAGCAACTCTTTCTCAGTAAGAATACCTACAACGTTATCCTGTCAGGACGGAAGCAAGAACTGATTCTAGCAAACTAAATATACGAAGCATGAACAGAAATGTAATAAACTGGAATCATGGCATATCATGGTTTGATTGGTTCTTTTTAGAAATGACAACATATAGTTTAAAAGTTTAAAATCGTAGTATGTACGTGAATCGGTCAATAGGTGAATAGGATGTACAGCGGCACATATCAAGTTTTTTTGGCAAGCATATACGTGCACGAACGGCATCGATGTATATCTATACACAAATGCGAGATCAGAACATACGGCAAAGTTACATATAGAATGTTACCGTGCGCGATAAATACATACGGAGAAGGGGGTCATGTTCACGTACACTACTAACAGTTTTCCCTTAACCCGTTATTTAAATATGTGAGAGATATGAAAACTATCCTAAACATGGCAGAGACTGAAAGTAATACAACATGCAAAGTTTTAACTTGCTACCCTAAGGATCAACATTTAACATGGTTGGTAAATCACAGTTTATTGTTTATAGCAGTATGTAAAGTTTATAGAAAGTACTTGCCTTTAGCAAAGAAAAGCAGCGATAAAAATGCTATAGATGCCTGGTAACTCGTCACTGTAGAAATAAATATATAACTTAGTTTTTTATAATAAGTTAAACACTAAGACACTAGTGGTGCAACGCGACTTTCTGATTGGACACCTAGCCAAATGGTGACTTTAGCATAGGAGACCAATATGGGGTGACCCAATACTCAAACCAACTTTCTAGGGTCTTTACACTAGAGCGGAGTGAGGTTCAATACGACTATAACTCAAAATAACACAAAAAGTTGTAAGTCGTAATTATGCCATAATTAAATCAACTGTACACTATGTTCCAACAATTTTTGAGATAGACAAAAAACTCAATTTTACATAAAATAAAGTAACAAAATGATCCTTGTTAATTATAGAAATTTATACTAATTTTTCTGGAATTTATAAACCCTCATAAATATTTATTAAAAATCAGCAAACATAAATATACTGAAAATGAGTTCTGTTTTCCTATTTTTATAAAATACCAACAGCACTTAATAAATGCTGGAAAAATTATAATAAATTGTCTAAATTAACATAGTATTCAAATATAATTTTTTTCAGATTTTTACAGCATTTAAAATATATATATTCAAAAACAGTAAGCAACAGTTTCTGGAAATTAATTAATTAATTATTTACTATTTTTGTCCATATATTTGAATTGAACCGAAGTCCAGATACAGGACCCAGAGCCATGAATCAAGTCCAATATGACTTGTACAGACTCTGAATGTATTAGACACAATTGGGCACAAAAATCCATGCTAGGTTTGGACAACAATTGGCCATAACAAATAAAATACAGGAATTTAAATAATAATAATATATTTTTAAAGTGATAAAAATATACAAGTCATAAAATATATAATAAAATAATCTTGTGAATTTTTACATAACAATATTTTGTACAAGGTAGAATAAACATATAACAACAATATTTATATATATACATAAAAATATATAGATATTTATATATATATATATATATACATAATGGATATATATATATATATATATATATACATATAATAAATATACATATATATATAATAGAAATACTCAATATAAAATATATATATATATACATATACAAATACTGTATACATATATATATATATAAAATAGTATATATAATAATATATATATATATATATACTTAAAGACATATAAAATAGTATATACACATATACATATACACATATACATATATATATATATATATATATATATATATATATATATATATATATATATATATATATATATATATATATATATATATATATATATATATATATATATGTATATGTGTATATGTATATGTATATGTGTATATACTATTTTATATGTCTTTAAGTATATAGTATATATATATATAATATATATATATATATATATATATATATATATATATATATATATATATATATATATATATATATATATATATATATATATATGTATAAAATATATATATATATATATATATATATATATATATATATATATATACATATATATATAATAAAATACTAATTATAAAAATATATATATACAAATACTGTATATATACATATATAACAGTATATATATATAATAATATATATACATAAATACATATATAAATATATATATATATATATATATATATATATATATATATATATATATATAAATACATATATACATATATATATATATATATATATATATATATTATATATATATATATATATATATATATATATATATAATACATATATACATATATATATATATATATATATATATATATATATATATATATATATATATATATATATATATATATATATATAAATACATATATACATATATATATATATATATATATATATATATATATATATATATATATATATATATATATATATATATAATAAAATAAAACAAAACAAAAAAAAGAAATAAAACAGGTAAGGGGGGTTCGAACTCGGCCCAGAGGGGGGTCGGGTTCTCGGCTCGGTCGGGCTGGCCAGGGGGTCAGCCCGCGCTGTGTGTTAGGGGTAGGGTTTGGTTTAGTGTTATTTAGGTTTTTAGGTTAGCGGATTTAAACCCGATAAAACAAATCCGAACCCGTTAGTTAGTTCGAATTTATTCTCGTATCCTCATGTCCTGACAGTTAGAGACACGAGTCTTGTATCAGTGCCAAGCACGACATGCACGAGTCCTAATACGCGTGTCCGAGCACAGGGTTGGGGTTCTCGTGTCCGGGCGAACCACATGTGTCGATTTGAGACACGCACGACACAGTTTAGGGTGTTACTCACGTGTCCGGCGAACTGGGGGTTGTCAAGTGTGCTGACGGCGGCTAGGGGCATCGGGGATGCGGCGCTCGGGTGGCGCTGCGTTCGTCTCGGCGTGGCGCGTCGAGTGGTGGTGGATGGGGGCGGTGTAGACGGCTGGAGAGATGGCGCTGTGGGTCGCCGGAGCTAGGGTTAGGGTTAGGGTTTTCGTCGGGGAAGAAAGGGTCGGGGTGGTCGTGGGTGAACTAGGGTTAGGGCTTAGGGTCTGAGGGTTATTTATAGGGGAAGAGAAGGTCGGTTGGGGCTGTGGGCTGGCCGAAAATAGCGGGGAAGTCGGTGGTCGGTCGTCGGCAGCTGGCGGTCGTCGAGAGCAGTTGGGAGGAGAGAGAGAGAGAACGTGGGGGGGGAGGGGTAGGTAGGTTAGCAGCTAGGTCCTTAGGATTTAGGAATTTGCATAACCACCCCAAACCAAGTAGTTTGCAAATATCATTTGCAAACTCCTATTAAAACAATTAATTCATTTGCAAAACGATATTAAAACAAATTTAAATATTACAAAACGATATTAAAATAATTCAGTTAATTACAAAATGATATATTTTAACTTAAAAACTATTTAAAAATTATTTAAAAATTCTAGAAAAATTCCTAAAAATTATAATAAATTATTTTAAAGCTAAATAGGTCATTAGCAACTAATTAACACTAATTAAATCAAATTTGAAAAATAGGGGCTGACAAGTCTTTCCTCCTTGAAAAATTTTGTCCTAAAATTCACAAGGATTGGAGACCCTACAATTTTTCTAACATAACAAGCAATGTAACAAATGACTAAGGCTACGATCGAAACTAACCTCTAAGGTATCAAGCGGGAACGGGTAGTTTCCTCGCAGCGGTTGGGTCAAACAAGTAAGGATATCTCTCCCTCATGTCCGATCCCTCTCCCAAGTAGATTCATCCGAAGAGTGACGGCTCCAAGCTACTCGTACTAAGGGTATAACCTTGTTCCTCAGCCTCTTCTCCCTCCTGTCTAATATCTCCACTGGCTTCTCAGTAACTGCAAGGCTCGATCCGATCTCTAACTCTGAATGATCTAGCACATGACTGGGGTCCGGAACGTATCTCCTCAGCTGGGATACGTGAAAGACATCATGAACTCCTGCTAGGTTGGGTGGAAGTACAACCCTGTAAGCTACCTCTCCGATCCTGCCAAGTATCTCGAACGGCCTGATGTATCTGGGGCTCAGCTTCCCTCCTCGTCCGAACCGGATCGTCCCTCTAGTAGGTGATATCTTCACTAGCACCATATCTCCGTCGACGAACTCCATCGGTCTGCGACAAGCATCAGCCCAGTGTTTCTGCCTGTCCTGAGCTACTCTGAGCCTGTCTCTGATCATCCCGACCTTCTCTGCTGCATCCGTGATCATCTTTGGCCCAAGCATAACTCTGTCCCCAATATCATCCCAAAAGAGCGGTGTACGGCATCGTCGTCCATATAGTGCCTCGAAAGGAGACATACCGATGCTGGCTTGGTAGCTGTTGTTGTATGAAAACTCTACCAAGTGCAGATGGCTCTCCCATGATCCGCCAAAGTATAGCACACAAGTCCTCAGCATGTCCTCCAGCGTCTATATCGTCCTCTCGGACTGCCCATCTGTCTGCGGGTGGTACGTCGTACTGAACTTGAGCCGACTGCCCAACTCCTCCTGCAAGCTCCTCCAGTAGTGGGACGTGAATCTGCTGTCTCGGTCCGACACGATGCTCACTGGTACTCCGTGCAAGCGAACTATCTGCTGCATGTATAGCTCCGCCAACTTCTCGGTGGAAAGCCCCACCTTGAAGGGTATGAAGTGCGCACACTTCGTCAGCCTGTCCACGATGACCCAAATGGCATCCTTCCCTCCTTGGGAACGAGGAAGCCCTGAGACGAAGTCCATCGTAATGTGTTCCCACTTCCACTCGGGAATGGGTAACGGCTGCAATAGACCAGCTGGCCTCTGGCGCTCCGCGTTGACTATTGGCAAACTAGGCATCTCGAAATGAAACGTGATACATCTCTCTTCATCCCGTGCCACCAAAGATGTTCCCGTAAGTCACGGTACATCTTGTTGGTACCAGGGTGAATAGAATATCTCGATCGGTGTGCCTCCTACAAGACTGCCTCTATCAGCTCTTCCTTCGGCACGCACAATCGGCTGCCATGCCTCAAGGATCCATCCTCTGCTACGGTAAAATCATCCAGCAATCCAGCTAAAGCTGTAGCACCCAGTTTTTTGAAATTGGAGATTTTTGAAAATATATTATTTTTTATTATTAATTAATAGTATTTTAGTCATGATATGATTTTTGGTGATTATTAGTGTAGTTAAACCATTTCTAAAGTCATGCTAAGTCATGACTTATGACTTTGTGATTTTGGTTAGTATAACTTAGTGTAAATCCTAGTTTTCTCTAACCTAGAAGTTGCCATGACCATGAGAACTTGACCATAGGCTTAGAATATCAATTAGTGATTTTTAGCCTAAAGGGTATTTTGGTAAATTTCTAGGAATTATTTGGAATTATTTAGATTTATGTGTTTTTATTATTGTTTAATTATTGATTAGTGTCATGTTAGTCCCTAACCTAGTTTAGCACTAATCTATAGGTTAGCTACTAACCTAGAATGACTAAGAGGATAGATATTTGGTCATGGTTAAAGTGAGATAAATATCTAGATATTTATCATATGATATTTTGCTTGATTTATGCAAAATATCAAGCCTTTACCATGAAAGTCCTTGCCTTAACCTAGAAGCAAGCCTAGGACCCTCCCCCCCTTGCTATGGCCGGCCAAGGACCCCCTCTTGGCAGCCCACCATCCTATATTAACCCCATTGCTTCATTCATGATCATTTTATATGAAATTAAACCTAGAAAAATCTCTTTTCTTCACAAACCCTTAACTCGATCAATTTTGATCTAAATAACCTCTAGTCTTTTGCTTTGGGACCCTAGTACACTGAGGAGACTAAGGGAGGATAGCTATCCAAGTTTCACAAGGCAAGGACACAGCAAAGCTAGTGGATACACACCCCTCATTCCTTGAGTTTTTAAGAAATTCACACATAGAGGTAAATATATCTAAACCTAGTTATTATACTGTTTTTTCTTCATATATGCATGCTCATAGATATAACCTAGCTGTGGGTAAGGTTTGGTGAAATCTAGGAATTGTTTGGTGTCTGTATCGGACACGTATCCTATTCCAAAAATCAGTGTTTGATAAAATACCTCAAAGAAAAGGATTTTCATAAATTTCAAAACTAATTACATGGACTTGTAGCCTAGACCTAGCTAACCCTAACCCCTAGTGACTGAGCACGAGTTGTGTCCTTTTTCGTGTCCAAATCGGACACGAACTCACGAGAATTGTACTGCACACTGTCACATTTTGTGTCCTGCTACCCGACACTAATAACTCACTGGACACGCCACGTGGACACGCCAAAATTGGCATAGAGCACGGGGCACTGACTAACAGGTCATCCCCAAAGTTTGGGATGACCTCGTGTCGTGTCGGACACGGAATCGTCCCCGCAAGGGTCGCGCACTGCACTGCACAGTCGAGTTTTTGGCTCTGACACGGGTCTCGTGTCCCACGTACACGAGTCGTGGACACGTGTCAGAGTGACACATGTGTAGTAGACCCTAGGGCAAACCCCAGGACACGAGCACGTGGTGTGTCGCGTCCTGTGTCGCGAACACGAGGTGTTCGACCGCGTGCACGACGCGGTCTGAACGTGTGTGAAACCCCTTCTGATACGCACCTAGAACTCGGACACGACACGGTTTGGATACGTGTCAGGGTGTCTAAACCCTAGCCCTAGACCTAGTCGACACGTGTGTACAACCACGAGACGTGTCGTGTCTCGTGGTGTGTCCACGAGAGTATGGAACGTGTGCACGACACAGTAGGTGTCTGTGTATATAGGATTTACCCGATTGGGTTTATATTAGTGTGGACACGTTGTGTCGTGTCGTGACCATGTTTCAGGCACCCTAGACACTAGAGGACACCTAGGGGCTCAGTTACCAACCTAGGGAATCGAGCCATAGCTCGGTTTTGTATGAGAACTCGGGTTTACCTAGTTAGCCTATGCACAGTCCATTTTTCCAGTTTTTAGGATTAATTTCCAGTTTTCTAAAAACGAATTTCAAATCTATTTTTGATATAATTTATACGTGTATATGTGTATTTTAGTATGTGTATACATAGTATATATGTATATGTGAGTGTGGGTCAATTTTGGGAGTATTTGGTTATATATATGTGTAGTTGTATATATATACATATGTATGTATATATGTAGGCTGTGTGTGTGTGTGTTTGGGTCTGGGTTTGGGTTCCAGAACCTGGAACATCCCCCCCTGACTGTTCAGTCTCTCTCTCTCTCTCACTCTATGTCCATCTCTCTCTCTCTCTATATATATATATATATATGTTATATTTATATATATATATATATATATGTATATATATATTTGGTTATATATTGGTATATATATAGTAGAGGGTATATGGGTCTATATATATATATATATATATATATATATATATATATATATATATATATATATATATTTATATATATATATATATGAAAATGTATATATATGTATATATGTTAGCTATTTATATATGTATATATATATTATGTCTATATGTGAGTGTGTATATATGGTTATATATATATGTGGGGTATATGGGTATTTATATATAGTGGCTATATATATAGGTTTTACATTATATAGTGTATGTATATCTATATCTATATAGGTAAACCTAGAACTAGTTGACCTAAGCTACTAGCCTATGGGCTATAGCTATTAGCCTATGGCCTAGGTTACAAGCCTATGGCATTAGAGGCTAACCCAACTAACCCTAATGACCCAAAACCCAACTTGTTGACCCTTGTTGACTAAGGGTTGACCAAAGTCAACCTTAGGTCAAAAGTGACCTAGTTAACCTAGAAATGACTAGGAATGACCTAAAACAACTAGTTTAGCTAGTTTGACTAAAACCCTAACTAGTAGACGTAGTTTGACCTAGACTTGACCCAGATTGATCATGTTGACTAGTATTTGACTAGTTTGATTAGAAGGTTGACCAAGAGTTGACTTTTGACCAGATTGACCTAGAATCATGTAGTATGCATTGTATAATCTATTTTTACCATTGTGGATATGTTGTGACCTGTTTTACTCTAAATAGGACTCTGTGACACCAGTTCGGACATCTATTCATATCAATCATACAGGGTGACAGGCGAGTACATTCTCTGATCTTTTCATGCTTGTTAGGACTTATACTCTTGCTTTAGATTACTTTACATGATGCTGTCACGTCATTATCACGGATTGGTACTATATGGATCTTGTTATGCGATGTTATCTCCCTCGGGGTGCATCAGATACAGTTGTCATATGCTTTTCACGAACATCTTGTATTTCATGTACACCGCTTTCATGTATACTCTTGTGCAATCTTGTACTCTCATGATCACGCGAGCAAACATGATAAAAACCTCTTGTGCAAAGTAACGTAACTTGACTGGATCCTTGTGTATTGATTGGGGAGGGTGAGTAGGAAATGGTTACGTGATCAAATTCCATCTTGTACAAATTCTTGTGAAATCTTGTATATGTCCTAAGCCCGTTTATATAACCATATCATGCTCTAAATCACAGGTTACCTACAGTTCTTACTTATCATATATATAGATATTTCCAGTTATCAAATCTCTCTCGTTTTACATATATTCTTTACAGTTCATGTATCTTACTCTATGCATGCTTTACATTTCCTAACCTGATATGAACTGCGTGAGATGTATTGTGCTCGTTCCTGTCCTGACTGGACCTGTTGAAAATATTACAGATGATGATGGTGACTATCCTATCTTCTATGGGACACATGAGGGTGACCTTCAGGATCCTGAGGAGCATCTAGCTCAGTAGAGGGTGCCTAGTCTAGTCTAGTGTTTACAGTTTTCATTTTGTATCGGACTGTTCCGATTGTTAGTTGTGACTTAGTTATATTTCAGGTCTTGTACTTATTTGTGTTGGACATCTACTTGTGTGGTGTGATAACTCTATATATATTCAGTTCTTCCTTTCATCTGATTCCATATCATGTTCTATCTTTATCTTTCCTAGACTTGTATTTGAGATATAGAGTTGAGATGTTATGTTATACCTCCGTGCGGAGATGACAGGTTTATATGTCTTATTGTTAGATGTTAGTTGTTATAGATGACCTATACAGCGTTCTACCGCCGACACTGCGGTGTAGGCTGGACGTACCCACGTTCTCGTGCCCCTAATCAGGGTGCGGGTCATGACAAAAGCCAGGGCTCGAAGTCTGCGAAGGCTCTCGTCTGTAGACTGTGCCTCCCTGATCTGCTCCATCAAACCTGACTGAATGTCAAGCGCCATCATCTGTATCACTGATCCTGGCCGAACTATCTCGATACCGAGCTTCTCCAGATCTACCCGCAAATGTCGATCTATCATCAGATACCATGCCATCGGATGCCTGCTCAGCGCATCCGCCACCACATTTGTCTTCCCGAGGTGATACTGTAAATCGATGTCGAAGTCCTTCATCAACTCCAACCATCGTCTTTGCCTCATGTTCAGCTCTTTCTGCGTGAACACATACTTCAAGCTCTTGTGGTCAGTAAAGATTTCCACACGCTCTCCGTATAAGTAATGTTTCTATAACTTGAGTGCAAAGATCACCGCAGCTAACTCTAGGTCATGGGTAGGATAGTTCCGCTCATGAGTCCGTAATTGCCTAGATGCATAAGCAATCACTTTTCCATGCTGCTGTAGGACACATCCTAGCCCCTTTCCCGAAGCATCGCTGTATATGGTGAAACCTCCAGATCCTGAAGGTAATGTCAGAACTAGAGCGGTCGTTAGCCTCCTCTTCAGCTCCTCAAACGATGCCTGGCAGTCTTCTGACCAAATATACTCTGCATCCTTCCGCGTCAGCTTCGTCATGGGTTCAGCTATCCTAGCAAAGTCCTGGACGAACTTTCTATAATAGCCGGCTAAACCCAGAAAGCTCCTGATCTCTGAAACTGACGTCGGAGCCTTCCATGTCTCAACTGCAGCAATCTTCCTGGAATCCACCGAGATCCCCTCTCCAGTAACTACATGGACGAAAAACTCCACTCGATCTAAAAAGAACTCACACTTCGACAATTTGGCATACAATCTCTCCTGCCTCAGAATCCCCAAAACTGTCCGCAAGTGCTCTGCATGCTCCTCCGGCGTCTTCAAGTATATCAGGATGTCGTCGATAAACACTACGACGAACTTATCCAGATACTGGTAAAATGTCTTATTCATCAAGTTCATAAAGACAGCTGGCGCATTTATGAGACCAAATGGCATCACCAGAAACTCGTACTGCCCGTACTTCGTGTTGAACGCCGTCTTCTGGATGTCTGCTGCCCTGACCTTCACCTGGTGGTACCCGGATCTCAAGTCTATCCTGGAAAACACTTTTGCCCCACTCAACTGGTCGAACAAATCATCTACCCTGGGCAGAGGATATTTATTCTTAATGGTGATGGCATTCAACGCCCGGTAGTTAATACACAACCGAACTGTACCATCCTTCTTAGGCACAAAGAGTACTGGCGCTCCCCATGGAAAAGCACTAGATTGAATGAAACCCTTTTTCAACAGGTCATCAATCTGCTCTTTCATCTCTACGGCCTCCTTGGGGTTCACTCTATAGCAAGCCCGAGATACTGGTGATGAACCCGGTACTAAATCTATAGTGAACTCCACATCTCTGTCAGGCGGAAGTCCTGGAAGATCCTCTGGGAATACATCCATAAACTCCCTAATGATAGGGTGTGGCGGTGCTATCTCCCCAACTATCGCACAACAGTTCGGCTCTAGGCTAATCTCCGGCCCTGTCTTCCTGACACTGAATGGTGCTGTGCCTGGGGGACTGAACAGAATACTACCCTCATGACAGTCTATAGCTGTATGGGCATAGCTAAGCCAGTCTATCCCCAATATGACATCATAACCGGGGAGTGGCATCACAAAGAATCGTCCCCTAAACTCTCTTCCGACTATAGTAATAGAGCATCTATAGATAGCTCTAATGGGCACTGGTCCGCCTCCCGTCATTACTCTACTAATCTCCTCGGTAGGTGTAGCTACTAAATGGTGTTTATACATAAACTCTAATGACAGGAAGCTATGAGATGCACCAGAATCAAACAAGCATAGAGCTAGAAAAGTATGCAAATAAATATGACCTGTGATGACGTCAGCCAAATAATCTGGCTCGGAAGCCTGCTCCGGCTCCGGTTCAAGAGCTAGACTATAAGTCTTCCCCTGGGGTCCCTTCTGCTGCTGCAGATGTTGCCCAAACCTCTGCTGCTGAGTCGGAAGCGGCCCTCTAGGTATCTTGGCTACTGGGCAGTCCCGGAGCTGATAGATGGCAGACCTACAAGCTAAACACTGCCCCAACCTCTTCCTACAAACAAAAGCGTTGTGGCCTACCCTTTTACAAAATGTACACAAGGTTCTCTTCTGCTGCTGCCGGGGTCCCAGGGCTCTAACTGGCAGGGTCGGGTGATGTGGTGCAGGGGGACGGTAAGTCTGCTGGTGCGGCGTCGGTTCTCTCTGCTGGAAAGCCTGACGCTTGGACGGTCCCTCGAGGTGTACAGAAGCCGGCCTCTTGCAAGACTGAAGACGCTCCTCTATGCTCCGGGCCAACTCTAGGCTCTGGTAGTAGTTAGTCGTACCGTTCGCCACTATAAGAATGCCAATGTCTGGAACTAGACCATGGCAAAACCTACGCGTCATCTCCTCTGGGTCAGCAACTAGACTAGGAGCAAAATGGCTCAGGCGACTAAACTCTGCCGCATACTCGTCGACGGAATGGTTCCCCTGCTGGATGTTCTGGAATCGTAGCCCCATGGCTACCCTAGGGTGGTCGAGAAGAATTTTTTCTTGAACTGGGTCTTGAACTGATCCCAAGTGGCCCTCCATCTCGCGAATAGCGGCTCATTCCAGAACCAAACTCCTGTCAAGTATGTCAGTAGAAATCCTACTGCCTCGACCTGGAGGTCATTCGGCAACCTAGCTCCAAGGAGCTTCCTCTCTACCAAGTCTAGCCAGTCATCTGCTACAACTATGCCCTCAGTCCCTAAGAACTCCTTGGGGTTCAGCCCCATGAAGTCCTTGATTGTCCCTGCTCTCTGCCGTGGCTCTACAGGTGGTGGGACCACGGTACGTTCCTCAGAACGCTCCATGCTCTGACGGAGTAGGGTGGTCTGCTCCTGATGGGTCGTTAGGAACCCCTGGATCAGAGTGAGCAGTTGGTTTTTGTCGAGTGTGACGGAAGCCTGGGTAGGTATAGTGATAGGTGGTGGTGGGAGTATCGGGTCCTACTGGGACTGTGATATGGAAGGTGGTGGAGGCATTTGGGTTTGTGGATTTGTGGAGTGAGGAAATATGGTAGGTGGAGGTGCATCGGTCAACTGGTCAGCTGACTGGATAGGGAGTGTGCCATTCTTAGGTGCGACATACTGGGATGAACGAGTAAGCACCATCTAAAAATAAAAAGGACTTATAAGGACTCTTTAAAGTAAACAATCATAGACAAGAAAATCTAATTATAATAGAAAGCATGTGATGTATTTCCTATGTTGCAATCCTAGTATTCCTCTAGGTGTTCTAAGCGTCATTCCTAATGTTGTCTAATTACCTTAAGTTCCTAATTGCAGGAATGCTTGGTACAATAACGTAACCAAACAATTTTGTCAGGACCTGCATGGGCCACCACTAAAAAATGTCACGACCCGCTACACAAATTGTTGGGCCGAGTCGAGTCATGTCCAGCCTACGCTTGAGATAAGCGCATTAAGCTATTCTAGAGATAACAAGATAAGACTAAATGTGCTAACAGTTCTATAAGTAAAGAAGAGTCATAAATGCTCCAAACACAAAAGCTATCTCACATAATAATAAGTCCAAGTACAAGTCCGAAATGTAAAACTAGATACAGGTCCAGTTACAA
>JANAVB010034617.1:9129977-9242477 GCA_029216955.1 Iris pallida | reverse complement strand
TTTTTTCAGCGGACTTACTTCTTCCCTCCCCACCGCGCCGTTGCTGTCGAGGCTATATTTTCCAGTGTCGCCAGCAAGCTCATTAGGGACGCGATCCTCGACCAAAAGGATCGCAATCGCCGGGGAGAGCCTATTCAGGGTTGGGTCTCTGCCGCCGACTGGACGGTAATGAAGAGGAGATTCGAGGAGGAAGCCTACAAGGAGAAGTCCGCGAAGTCTAAAAGAGCGCGACAGGTGGGGTCGCAGTGGTGTGGTGGATCAAGGTCCATCATGGATTTCTTCACCCATATGGTACGTATTTCGCCATATACCCATAATTAATACTTTATAGTAATATATTTCTTTCAACTTAACTGACAAATTATATAATAATTTTGTAACAGGTTGAATCGAGAGAAGACCCGAATATGTTGACCTTGTTCCTCGCCACGCACACGAAGGGGGAGCGGTTTATAGACGACAAGGCCCGGGACACCTACGTAAGTTTTACTTAATGCTAGTTCATTAATATTAATTTTTAGTTACATAGAAAATTCATATAGATGTTATTTCTAGGTCGAGTTTTAGAAGTTTTACTTAATGCTAGTGCATTAGTATTAATTTTTAGCGACCACGTGAGAATTCATATAGATGTTATTTCTAGGCCGAGTTTTTGAGGCTTAGGGAGGCCGGGCCGACACGGTCAGAGGGAGCTGGTGCTAGCACTTCCCAGCAGCCCCCGGCCGCCGCAGCTCAGTCAGATGGCGAGCTATGGATGAGGGCCGTTGGTGGCATGCATAGGGGTACGTACTATGGTACGGGCTCCTATGGTGCCTTCATTGCGTCACAGTCCTCTGCGACCGCCACTAGTGTGCCCGGCCCCACACAGACTGAGGAGTCGCTCCCCAGCAGCAGAGTGTCGATGCGCAGATCGTAGCTCTGCGTGACGAGATGCTGCAGAGGATGGGGGTACCGCATACAGATGATTCTGCGCTCATCTCACGCTTTGAGAGGCTGGAGGAGACTACGGAGGCGCTGCGACAGATGACCCGTGCTACGCAGGAGGCTATGCAGTAGTTGGTCGAGCAGATGCAGCATTTCCAGAAGATGGCTGCAGAGCGACCGTCTACTGGTACGCCGGGAGCATCGTCTACATCCGGCTGTGCACGGGAGGACATTCTCGTCCACATGTTATCATCGGAGGAGTATCAGACGATCCTGACGTTGCGACGACAGTCATCTGGTGGCGCTCCTCCTCCAGCACCGGGTCCAGCTCCAGCTCCAGGCAATCAGTAGTATTGTTTTTGTATTTTTGGACTGTACTATATTTTTGACTTTGTACGTATTTGGGGATATTCAGTTTTTTCGTTGAGGATATTGAGTTTGTACGTATTTGCGGATATTGATTTGGTTTGTTCAGGATATTATATATTGACATTGTTCGTTACGGATAGTATTTTTTCTTTATATTTTTTGTATATTCTGGAATGTATTGTGCGTGTCGGTGTTGAGTGTTCCACCGAGGGGGTCGGCAAACCCAGGGATTGGATTTTGTATTTTGTATTTTGTATTCTGTATTTTGGCTCAAGCTCCAGCTCCATTTGCATTCTGGAACCTATTTTTTTAATATTTTTTTAACTTAGCGACGTTTTTAGCGACGTTACTATTCGTCGCTAAATTTTAGCGACGTTAATAAATGTCGCTAAAAGCGTCGCTAAATGCTGACGTGGCAACACGTGGCACCATAATCTGATGTCAGCTCGTCGTCGTCAAAACGTCGCAACAGTGTCGCTAAACGGCGACCACACGATAACGTCGCCTTATATGTCGCTAATTAGCGTCAATGATCAAACGTCGCAAATAACGTCGCTAGTTAGCGACGTTAATAACGTCGCCAAATAACGTCGCCCTAGCGACGTTTTTTCGTTTAGCGACACATTTTTTTTGTCGTTTCCAAAACGTCGCCCAAAACGTCGCTAAATTCAC
This sequence comes from Iris pallida, assembly GCA_029216955.1. Taxonomy (NCBI): domain Eukaryota; kingdom Viridiplantae; phylum Streptophyta; class Magnoliopsida; order Asparagales; family Iridaceae; genus Iris; species Iris pallida. Next base: position 9,240,512 of record JANAVB010034617.1, on the reverse strand, counting down.
TTAGCGACATTTTCATCGAGTTTAGCGACATTTTGGAACGTCGCTAATCTGACAAATTTTTTAGTGGTTAAATTGAAGTAAACTCGTGGAAATCATGAAAATGTAAAAGACTTGTGTTTTTTTAACAATCCTCCAATATTTCACCAGTTCGTCTGAAACAAAATTTGTACAATTGAAATTCCACCCAACCGACTAGCAGATTGTTTGGTTACAAAAAAATTCTCATAACTTCTTTCCCTACAGCTGTTATTGTCAATTTATGTTGTAGAAAATTTTCTACTTTTTGGTATTTCTCCTGTTGGGTACGAAACGCAGAATCGTTTCCCAAAACCAAGAAGCTGCAAGGGGATCAATCAAAAGTGCACAAAACCATGTCATCAATAATTGCAAAAGAAGAAACGCAAACAAAAATAATTTTTACGTGGAAAACTCTTTCGAAAAAATTATGGGATGATTGGAGTCCAATCCTGAAAAAGTCTCCACATGCACTAATGGAATAAGAAATATACCGAATCCTTACAAGCTTCTCACCGATCCAAATGGATTCCCACAACTCCTTGGAATAGAAAATTGATTATAGACTCATCACGAATGACGAAGACGACGAGAAAGAATCACCTGAAAATGATCTCCTCTTTGAAGTAGTCGTCAATCCCTCTTTCTCTCCCCCAAAAGTTGTAACCTTGATGATATTCATCAACTTGCATCAACCTTTTATAACCCCTTGCATGGATTATGGTTACCATATATTGGAAATCTATATAGGGAAGACCAATATATATGGAAAGTCCAATATATTCAATCATATATATATGGCCAAAGCAAAGATATGAAAATACAATCAATACATGCTTACCATATATGGTCCAACATATGACGCTCGACTCACTCTTCGAACTTTTTTGACACACGAATAATGCTTATCGCACTCTGAGGTACTCTCTACATAGGTTGAAAATTTCATCCAACTCCAACATCTCAATCTTCATAAATTGATGCCATGATATGGAAATTGCCTAATAATGGCTTGTATAATGTTAAATCCTTATACAAGATGATAAATTAGACTAAGTAACTTTGGCACCATTAAAAGGGATTTGGAGAGCTCAAGAGGTACAATTTTTTAGTGACTTGTAACTAAAAAGAAACTACTAACCATCGACAAAGTATTTATTTTGCCTAATATTTGAGTGATATGCTTGGAAGTTGTAAAATCATTTAAACGTCTCTATATTTTAGTTGTGTCCATATTTTATGGAAAAAAAAAACTTAATTACAACGAATAAGCATGTAGACCAGGTGGGCTATTAGATCTTCATTCGAAGGGATCCATCTACTTGTTGGTGACTATATTATAATGGTCATTCTTTGGTGTCTTTGGAATTAAAAAAAACATTGAATTTTTAATTCGAAATTTGATGTTATTAAGCGCTTCGTAAAATTATTTGAAAGATAAGATTATTTTGGGTAAAAGGTAGCAGATTCCTAGTTCTCAACTAGAACTTACAGTGAAGTGATACTATAAAGGCAAATTTGTGTACAATGCTTCTAATGATGCCATCTTGACCAGTAACTCCAACTCGTACTATCTTCTCAACTTTGACCTTGTTTATCTAAATTTTATTTGGTCCCTCATCCGTACTTTGTATAGGTAAATTTATGGAAAATGTTATCCTTACAACCAATTTTGGTTGTAAGCTTTACAATCGCCTATGTGACATCCTTTGATTGGGGGAGAGGGGGGAACGGGTGGGATAGGGTGAGACCATGTTAGAAGAGGGTGTATGTGAGTTGTAAGAAAGTTATAAATTTTTGGTAGTAAACTTAGCATTTTCCAATTTATTGAACTATTATGAATGCAATATGGTTGGCATCTCCTTGATCCCATCCTTTATCTATAAAAAAATCAATAATAAACATAAAATGTCCAAACATCAATAGTAACTTCTCTACTGAGCTAATATAGAACTTTTCATTCTAGATTAAAGGACAGTTATATATGTATGGTGAAGTTAGTTATTCAATCATTCTATCCTGTCTAAATAATAAACCTCAGTCACTTCAAAAATGTGGACCGTGTCATGTGTGTCGGATACGTATTGGACATTAATCCGGACAGTCAAAAACAAATTAGGACACATCAAATAGACACCTTGTCTATGTCATAGTGTAATACCATGTCCGTGTGACATAAATAAAGTCGGTACCTGCCATCCCTTGGGGACAGTCCGGCCTCCGAACTCGATGTCCTTCACATCTCTTCTTAAGTAGCGAAACAATTGAGGTGTTAGTCTCATATGTCGGAGTCAAGTCTGAATTTGGTAGCAACATATTTGTGAAGTCCAAATCTAATTAAATATTTGATTAGATTAGATTTAGAATTGGTGCTACGCTATTTTAGTTATAATAGAATTCTTATTTTAGGGTTTCCTATTTAGGAAATTCTATTATGACCGAGAATAGTATTTTTTTTCTATCATATATATGTGGGTTGAGGGTGGAGACACAAAGAATATAACAGAAAGTTGAGAATCGGGGTGTCGGTCCACATGAGATCTAAGAAAAAATCTGTACATTGCTATTAGTGCTTCCCCATACAAGACAGAAGGAATGAGAAGATCTGATCGAGGAGTCGTCAACTTCGGTTAGGGAGATTGCTATGGGTTGGTGAGTGATTTCATTGTAATCTATGTCATTTCTTCTTTAGTATGGTGAGAGAGTTGAACCTATTAGGTAAAAGGGTTTGAAATTGATCTTTGTCAAACTTGTAATTTCACTCGTTATATAGAGTGAGATTTGTCAAGGTAACATAGTCACTGTCATATACTTGTCTTTATCTGTGCTTGGTTTTTATTAGACGGGGTTGGTTATTTCAGGTGGGTTGACATAAGTTTTTGCTGCAACAACGTCATATCGGAGCGCTTGTAGGACGTGTTCGATTCCCAACATATGGTATCTAAAAATTTGTTGTACTGGCAGCAATGTCTACGGAGTAGATAAACACTCATATGATCATCCTCACCAGGGAAACTGAGCAATTTGTAAGCCAATGATGGAGGATCTATTCTGGTGCAAGGACTTGCATGGTCCGTTGGAGGGCGACAATACAAAGCCATCGATTAAAGCTGCTGAAGATTAAAAATGCTTGGATCTGATTGCCATTAGATTCATCCGTCAATGGTTGGAGGACTAGGTGTTTTACCACGTGTCTATGGAGAATTCTGCAAAAGCATTATGGCAAAAGCTGCAAAAGCATAGTGAATATGACCATAACTGTCTTCTTATATTATTTGCAAGAAAGTAGGAGACTCACTGATCTTAACTTTTAAAAAATATGGTCTAGTTATAAACTTTCTTTGTGAACAAGAAACACATAGGTGATTCTTCAGTGAGCCAAAATTGTGATTTTTCAATAAATGTCCACAAGAATTGTCATTGATCCGCTCGAACATAGTTTCCCCAGAAACCCAAACGGTCATGCCAAATAGTACATAAGACAAGATCATTGGCTTTATGTTTTGCCACATTCATATGAGATTCAATTATATCAATGGTGGTGTAATACAAACCCACCGAAAGACAAGCAAATTGTTCTAATGTGTGCTTTTTGCTCCATACATTAGATGTGATACATAATGTTTTGTTGTTAACATTTCGTGTTTCAATATGGTACCCATTTTTGTATGCATTTTTGCGTATATCCTTAAAACTTAGCAAATTTCTTTTGAAAGTTCTTGTATATAACGCACTCTACAAATAGATTTAAGTAGCATTACGTAAGATAAGATAATGTGTGCTCTTCAAAAATTCTTAATTATATGGGTTGACCCAACTATTGTTGACAATTTATGCATGTCAAATATTAACTTTGAGAAAAACTTTTGATTCTTTAGAATCATGTGTTGTAGAATTATCTACAAAACACATATCCAAGTCATATTTCTCATTTAGTATATCCATACATTTAACATGAAGCAAAATAAAAATTTTATGAACATATATTCCAGCTAGAATGGGTATAATAAGAAACAATTAATCATATAATATAATGTTAAAGAAATGTGACTCCAAATTCATAATAAAGATTTCCAATAAAATAAACTCTCATGATCTAGACATTTCATAATGGAAACCAAAAATAAAACATGACTTCAAATGTAAGTAGTTCATAAGTACTTGAAATAAAACATAAGTTGACTTAGTGCTCACTAAATGGAATGTGGATTTTCCAGCATCTCCTAAAACTTTCTTTGGTAACTTGATTCCCATTTTGATCCTCAAAAAGTCGGATCGGAACAATTCTTTCTTATTTGGTTTATTTTGAGGATTTGAATTCCATTTAGAGGGTATATATAGTCCACTTGCACCATTAATTCTTTTGTGAACCACTGCTTTCACCTTTGTAAGTCTGATAACCATGACCATATCTTCCATAATTTTTTTCATGCCCTCTCCTATGTCCTTCACCACGACCTCTGTTAATTTTAAAATTGTTGGCATTTGCTTCAGGAATTGCCATTAACCCAGTTGGTCTAGAGTTGTGGTTTTCATGAGAACATTTTAATTTGTTTCTGCTGCAAGGAGACAAGCTACCAATTCAGAGTATTTTGTGAAAATTTTTCATGATATTATTGCTGCAAAAGCACACTACTTGAATGAGAAATGGAGATAATTTTCTCAATCATTTGAGTCTTTGTTACTTTTTCTCCTCACAATCTAAGACGAGAAATAATATTAGATAGGGCAGATTCTTTAACATTTTTATAGTTTGGTATTTTAGGTTCAACCATCCACTTTGGGCAATCAGAAGGATTATCATCATTTGTTGGTCAAATCTATCCTTTAGAGATGTCCATAAATTCAATGGATCATCCTCACATAGATATTCTACCTTTAGATCATCATGAATATGATATCGTAGGAAAATTAAAGCCTTAGCCTTGGCTTCAGAAGATTCTTTATTTTTCTTCTTAATAGTACCATCAGGCTTGTTGTACTGCAATTGTAATTTTGCATCCAATTGCCATGATAAATAATTGTCTCTCCGCTTACATCAAGAGCTTTGGATTCAAGCTTTATAAGACTCGACCTCCATATGGCAGAAAATAATTATATTAGAGGTAAATTAATTTAAATAATAAATTTGATAAGCGCTTTCAAAATTATAAAACTTCACATATGCCACAATGTGAGGAAATACTATCAGAGAATATTATGTCTTATGTGTATCACATATAAACAATGTGATAAAACACTATCAAAGAATATTATGTCTTACGTGTATCAAATATACAACAACGTGATCATTATATAATAATGTATTTTGGATACTTTTTCGTAATTCGATTCACGTATACAACAATGTGAAGTATTAGCTTATAGAATTCAAGTAAATCAAATCAAATAATGGAAATAACAAATTCACATCAACTAATTTAATGTAATTAACTAATTTCAAATAAGTGAATAAAAATCAGAATATTCTAGATTAATTTCATAATTGGGTAAAGTTCATAAGAATAAAATAAAATATAGAAATGAGACTTATAATTATAGATTATCATAAATTTTTCTATTTGAATGAAATTGTGAACATGTTCAATACAAATTAGATTTAAAACTAGAAGAGAAAATACATCTAGAAAACTTATGTTCTAATCAATCTATAAACACGTAAATCAAACATGTATATAAGTTTACTAAAACATGTATCTAAATATACATATTAAACTTACTTCTTCAATATCTTTCTATCCTTAAGAGAATTCTTGCTCCCTTCTTCTATTCTTTAGAGCAATTCTTGCTGATAACGTTTTATAAAGTAATGAGAAGGAGATAGAAAAATGGAGGAAATTATTTCTTCATTCACTTATCTCAATCAATTTGAGAAGTGCCGTTTCTATATGCTTACAACAATTAAGGGAAGAAATGTCAAAAGACATGTTGATAACCAAAAGACTTATATTATGTATAACCAAAAGACATAGGTTATGTAGACCAAATAACTATGGTGAACTATCTATTTACAACATTATCATGCTTGTTTTTATTTTGGAAAAATTGTGGGTAAACCCCTCCGTTTAAGTTAATGAAAGAAGCTTGAAGAGTTATTTAACTGTGCACAAAAGAAAAAATAAAGCAAGATTCACAAGCTAGATCAAACCGAAGACCAACAACATAATCTCTGGCAATCACAAACACCAATATTAATATTTTCATGCAAATTATTTAATCATATATATTATACCAAGTTGTAGTTGATTGACATTTTCTTGCCTCTACTTGGCTCGCTTTGAGAAATTTTCAACAACTAAACAATCTGCTAGTCAGATTGACTGAATTTGAATTGCTCAAATTCTGCCAAACAGGCTTGCAGAATTTGTGAGATTTTTTTTTTTGAAATTCCTTATTATAAGTATTTTATATTTTTATGATTTGCATATCAGTTTATTTTCAAATTTATCGAAGAAATGAGCTCATATCTTTTCGTAATGATCTCAAATTGCGACAAGACATATACCAATGGATTCACAACATCAAACTACCCTGGTAAGGCTATGAATGAGCTCTGTAATGCTTTTTCAGAACTTCACATGTGTGGGCCACTAGTAACTGTTCGCCATTGCTTCTTGAGGCTGTGAAAGAGCGTTGAAGGTTGCGAACGAGAATGTAATTGGGACTTCCAATTATACTTTGTTTTTTGTCTGGGTTGTGATGATAGAGGGTTGCTTCGTTACTACGTTGACGATCTGACTGAGAGAGAGTGTTGCTGGGCTTAACTTCATTGGCTAAGGCGAGCAGCAATGACTCTCTGGAATGCTCTGGAACTCTTGAGAAAAATGCAGGACTGGGGGGAACCAGAGAGCTTCAAATGGAGGAGGACTCCTCCTATTTATAATAGAGGGAAGGGTAACACACGTGCCTATGAGATGCAGGCGCGTGCCCCCTCAGATTGCCATATAGCACTCCTAAACAGGAGTCACTACAAGAAAAATGGGCTTTCTTGACGGTTTTTAGCCGTCAAGAAAGTGTTATCTTGACGGTTTGGAACCGTCAAGCAGGCCAGAGTCAAGAAAAGTCACCCACTTTTCTTGACGGTCTCTGTCAGGACTTTTTTTGACGATTTTTAGTCATCAAGCAATCAGTTTTGAGAAAACGTCAATGTAGTTCAAAACTTTTCTTGACTCCGGCCTAGATGACGATTATTAACCATCAAGAAAAATTATTTGTTGATGGCCAAAAATCGTCAAGAAAAAATTATTTATTCACGGTTAAAAATCCTCAATGCAAAGCCCTTCTGCAGTAGGATTTAACCGTCTAGAGAAGCTAAATTTTGTAGCCAAAATTCCATTTATAATTATATATTATGAATCGAACACAAATAATATCAGTATAATCCAGAAGATCACATACATCAAAGAACTATAATATAAAAAATTATATTAACAAATGTGTTCCTACACCAAAAACATTCAACTACAAACATACAGCCAAAATAATGATTTTCGTACATCATCTTAAACATCCTAGTTAGTTACAACAAGACACGCACTTCACTGGTGAGAAGCCATGGCCGACTGCCATGTGGTCGATTTGGTATCTTGCTGTTGGAGGAGATCTCGAGATGCTAAAAACTCGTTCAGGGGCGTGACTAAGTCTGCGACACGTGGCGCGCACCTAACTCTCCACACGCCTAGAAATCACTGTCCTAGGTGGCGTGTCTATCATTAAGGAGGATTGTAGGCGCGGGGCAGAGGCACACGTGCTTGAAGAAAGGGCTCAAGGCGACACACGCCTAAACTTGATTAGGCAACACGCGCCTGGGGAGACACACACCTGCCGTATCTATTTTTGGGAATAATGAACTTTGGCCTTCGTGTTCATTATCTGCACGAGAATCGAAGCATCGGACAGAGGTCTCGAGAAGACCAAAGTCATTAAATGCAGCCTCGAGGGGAGTAACCGCCACTTGTTGGTGGGGGGGCGATGAGTCGGGCACGCCCATAGAAGTGAGGCGCGATGATGAAAGGGGCGCGTCTGTAAACCCCTCTACTTTTATTGCAATTATTCCTAATAACCCTATTTTAATTTATATCAGTTAGAAGGAGGAACATCCTAGTATGCATATTATTTTTGAAGATATATATTTTATACAAGTGAATGTATTATTTTGGAAGATGTATTCATATAGAGTATATGTTATTTTGGTACGTATGTATACATTTGCATATTTTAGTGTGTATGCTTATATATCCTAGATGATAGGAATATTGTGTATAATTTGGGAGTATATATATATATATATATATATATATATATATATATATAATTGAACTTATGCATAAAGCTATATGTGTATATATAAAATAGTGTGGATGTCTGGCGCCCGTAGCGCAAGCTCCCGCCAGGGAGAGTAAATGATATATAAATTAATCTCCCAACCATCCTCCGATAAGGCTCTGTATCCTCCATCTTTGGACTAGTCGATTCTGCCAGCTTGTGATTGGGCTCCGTGGGAAAACCAGCAGGTCGAGACCCCATCAAGCCGCATTCTGAAATAATATCCAAAACATACTTCCTTTGACACAAGGAAATTCCTTCTGCACTCCGAGCCACCTCATAACCAAGAAAGTACTTCAACACACCAAGGTCCTTCATGTGAAAGCATGAACTAAGGGACTTCTTGAAAGCATCTAAAGTACCTGAGTCATTACCAGACACAATCATATCATCCACATAGATCAGAACGTGCAACTCTACCGTCCCTTTAAAAAGAGAGAAAAGGAAATAACTAGAATGAGATTGAACAAATCCATAGGATATTAGAGAAGCAGCAAGCTAAGCAAACCAACAACGTGGTGCCTGTTTCAATCCATATAAAGACTTACGCAGGCGACACACTTTATTGGGTTCACTATGCGAAAAACCTGGCGGCAACTTTATATATACTTCTTCTGTCATATCTCCATGAAGAAAAGCATTGTGCACATCCATCTGGTACAAAGTCCAGCCTCTCACAGCTGCAACAGCTAAGAAGGCCCGAACTGTAGGCATCTTAGCTACCGGGGCAAATGTCTCTGAATAGTCGATCCCCTCAACCTGATGATTACCGAACACAACCAGCCGTGCTTTTAAGTGCTCAATACTTCCGTCGGATTTGTACTTGATTTTGTACACCCATCGACTTCCCAATGCTTTCTTCCCAGGAGGCAAATCGACAAGACTCCATGTCCCATTATCTTTCAGAGCCTGTATTTCATTTTTTATAGCTGCGTGCCAGCCTGAATCTCACAAGGCCTGGCGATATGAAGTAGGCTCAACACTTGCAGTGATGGCTGTAAGAAAATCTCTGTGTCCAGCAGTAAATATGTCATAACTTAGAAATTGTGTTAGAGGATACGAAGTTCCTGAGGAAGTGACGGGAGCAGATGAACTGTGGTGAAGGGGGGACTTTTACTTCGAACAGCATTCGTCACAAAATCCTGTAATCGCACTGGCTGAGATTTCTTTCTCATTTCTCTTTCCAATACTACCTCGTCGGGCACCTCTGGCAACACTGTATCCCTTGTATCATCAGTAGTATCCGTATTACCCCCAGTGGATTTTCCTGTCAATACTTTTACAGCTACCTGTGCATCCTCGCTACTCGGTGCCGAGCCACCAGCAACCACTCCAGCCTCAGCCACCGTAGCCGGCACCATCCCAAAAGTCTGTATATCGTCTCCCGGCACCTCAACAGATGTATGGCGTGTCGTAGAAGACATATCGCTAGCAGATCCACACCCAGGAAATTCTTTTTCATAAAAAGTTACATCACGGGACACAAAAAATTCACCAGTCTCCAAATCATACAGTTTTCATCACTTTTTATCAAGTGGATATCCAATAAAGATACATTTTCTACTCCTGCTAGCAAATTTATCATGTCAGGATTTCAAATCATATGCATATCACAGACAACAAAAAATACGTAGATGATCATACGAAGGAGCCGAACCATATAAAACTTTATAAGTAGACTTAAAATATAAGATACTAGAAGGTGTTCTATTTATCAAATAACATGCACCCAGAACACATTCTCCCAAAAAATCCACAGAAAGAGAACCCTAAAATCTCAATGTCCTGGCGATATTTAAAATATGTCGATATTTTCTTTCCACCCTTCCATTTTGTTGAGGTGTCCCAACACAGGATGTTTAGAACAATATACCTTGAGATAAAAAATAATCTCGTAAACAATTAAATTCAGTGCCATTGTCACTCCGCACACGACGTACATCGGCCCCAAACTGATGCTTCACCATAGCAATGAATTTAAGAAACATAGAATAGACAGCTCACTTATCCTTCAACAAAATAACCCAAACAGCTCTAGAAAAATCATCCACCAAATTCAAAAAATATCGTGCCCTATTAGATGACGGAACACTATAAGGTCCCCACAGATCACAGTGGATAAGGTCAAAGCATCTCAAAGCACGACTACTACTATCAGGAAAAGCATCACGAGTCTGTTTAGCTTGATGACAAATATCACAAGCCGTATGAGAAAACACACTACTACCAGAAAGAAAAGGTAAAGTCTGCATTACTTTATCTGAAGGACGCTCCAGTCTACTATGCCAAACCTCGGAATCACTCTTTCTGCAAGCCAGGATCACCGAAGCCAAAGAAGCTGGAACCTTCCCCAAGAAGTAAAGTCCACCCCTTTGTTCACCTGCTCCAATCACCAACCTCGTACTTCGGTCCTGAACAAAACACAAATCATGAGTAAATAACATATCATAATTTCTGGCACCAATCAATTATGAGACAGAGATCAAGTTGCAAGTCAATGTCGGAACGTAAATAACATCCGTCAATACCAATAAAGCAGTCAAAAATACTTTGCCTCTTAGAACAGCCTCAATAGTGCTCCCATCAGGCAAAGTCACAGGACAGACAGGGCCCTCAAAGCAATCAACTAAACAAGCACGAGAACCTGTCGCATGAAGAGTAGCCCCAGTATCGAATATCCAAGTGACAGAAGAATTCTTACCCATCAGGCGATCAGATTTGGAAGTACCAGGGTTGGAAGGATTGTCGTTACCCAGCAAGCTCATCAGTTTCTGCCATTGTTCACCTGAGAGTGGTGAATGATACCCTCCATGCATCATATCCGCCGAACTTCCAGCAAGACCAGCAGGAATACTATGACCAGCAGCGGCGACATGATGAACAACCCCTGTGCCACCAGCACCACGTCCCCCATCATGTCTCTGTTGTGGTGCCAGGCCTCTGCCACCACCAGCACCACGTCCGCCCTCACGCCGAGGACGAGTCTTCCACCACTCTGGATAGCCAATCTTGGCAAAGCAAGTTGTAGCATCATGACCTATTTTTTTGCAATGATTACAGATCATACCTGATTTGTCCCTGGAATCGGAGGTTCTACTATTAGAAGTAGTAGAAATACGAGGTGAAGTCTTGATAGCCAGTGCCATCACCTCTTCAGTAGCGTATTAGACCTGAGATTTTTGTATATCCTCCTCCTTACGGACTGCCTGGTATGCCCGATCTAAACTTGGCTGAGGATCCTGAGCCAGAAGATTAGATCGGGTATGACCATACAACTCAGCATTCAACCCATACATAAAGTCCTGAAAGTGGTCTTCATCCCTCATAGCCTGTAGCTTTGCAGCAAGTTCACCACAGGTACAAGTAGGCAATGGGAAATATGCAGCTTGTTCATCCCACAAAGACTGCAAATTTCTAAAGTAGGTTTCCACAGACATCGATGCCGTTTGTTTGCACTCGGCCAAAGCCACCTTAATTTGTTGCTTCCGAGTGCCATTGCTAACAACAAACCTTTTCTCCAACAAGTTCTACAATGGATAAACCTCCTCAAAGTACGGCAAAGATTTCTTTAGAGACGGATCAATGGTACTAAGAACCCATTGAACCAATAATGCTTGCATACATCTCCAATCAAGCAATTTACTAGCATCATTAACAGGTTTGATTTCAGTACCTTCCAGAAAGGTGATCTTTCGCCTAGAGATCAGGGAGAGACGTATCGACCGAGACCACTCAGCATAGTTCGGTCCACGAAAAATAATAGGAGTAATGATAATTCCTGGTTGATCAGCAGAACTCAGAAAATATGGATCCTTCGGATTAGAATAATTGGGGTTGTAGGCAGCACCACCCCCAGTCGAGATGGAGTAGCTGGACGCAGCATCATCAGCCATCGCCAAAGTCGGGTGTACAAAATAAAGTACAACACCGACGGATCGGTCTCAACGAGGGGCGAATCGACCGCTATCGGGGGTACCAGAACTGGCACATAGGGGTCTGGATCGGTGGCGAGGTCAGGCACGGTCAGGCGCGGGATCGTCGTGGGATCGGCCGCGTATGGTCAGGACGTAAGGCTGGCGCATACGACGGCGGGTCGGCGGATCGGTGGATCGGCGCAGGATCGGGCCGGACGGATCGACCGCGTACGGTCAGGCCGTAAGGCTGGCGCGTACAGCGGTAGATCGGCGGATCGGGCGGACGTCGGTCGGCACGCGGAAGGGCACGGGAGGGTGGGCGATCGACGCGGGAAAGCGATGCGGGAGGGTGCGAAGTCGGCGCGCGTCGGCGCGGGAGGGCGCGAAGTCGGCGCGGTAAGGCGGCGCGGGAGACGCGGGAAAGCGGCACGGGAGGGCACGAAGCCGGCGTACGTCGGTGCGTTGTCGGTGCGGGAGGGCACACAGTCGGCACGGGAAGGCGGCACGGGAGGGCGCGAAGTCGGCGCTGTTTCGATTAACAAAATGCCTTGGAGGAATTAGCTTTTGAAAACAAAAACAAGAAGAAAAGTACGAGAAGTACAAATTTGATTCTGGGAAAGTATTGCTATGGAAGTCTGATTCGTAAACGATCACTTTATTCCTTGGACCATATGATGATGATGAAGATCACTGCTTGAAGTAGAACAACTTGGAAGAACTAATGCACCAGAAAGGTATCGACGCACTTGGGCACTGATGGCGAGGCCGAATGCTTTCCTGCTTTGCTTCACTTTGTTCTGGAAGAAAAGTTGAAGAAGGATGCTCTAGAGAATCAAAATTTTGAAGCTCTGATCTCTGTATTCTCTTCTGTCTCTCCCTGTCTGTCTGTGTGTATGAGAAAAATGAGTCTATTTATAGACTGGGGCTTTCCTGCGTAAAAGAGCATCAACATCTGTCTTTATGCTAACAACTGCCCTCCACGATCAGAATCATCCTCTGTATATGCTGACACGTGTCCCATCATTTCAGTAAGAATAGGGTACATGTACACACGTTCTTCGAAATAGGTGGCATGAAGACCACGCAGGCACACCACGTTCCAAACTGGCCAGAACGAATCGGGCGTAAAAAGATGAGCGTAAACTAGCTCTGTCATAGGTTTCCAGCGTAAAGTGGTTATCGAATAACCTTGAGCGTAAAATGGCTCAAATAGACTTCACGCACACATTGTTTCTTATGAGCGTAAGGACTCATGTAAAACCCCGTGCGTAAATGAAACCATTCAGTGAGCGTAAAGTAGCTCGATCTCTATAAACGACAACAATGGTCTTTGTATGAGACAAATTCCATTGAATCCTGTGGTAAATGCCATCATTGATATCTTCATGTCAAAGTCTGCATTAAATGCGAGATTTGATAGCTTTTGTCCAGCGTGAAAGAGGCTGCTCAGTCCTTGGCGTAAAATCACCGGTGTATACCCAAGCGTAAAAAGGTCAATCTGCTTAGGTGTAATACAATTAGCCTTGTAAAGAAATTACCCGCTCTGTTAGGCGTAAAGCGGGCCACTTATGAATGAGATGACTCTTTCTTTGAAGCACTTTTTAAGCTCCTACAAGACCCCCTTCAAAGTTTTCAAATGTCACCAAAATTTGAAACACTTTGAACAGAAGCGTAAAAGTTGAGATTTGCTGAGCGCAAAATTTGGGATACGCAACAGTCATCCGCGTAAGGGCGGGGATATCCAACAGTCAGCGTAATCATAAGGATGTCCAACAGTCGGTTTTGAATCTCTCTACAAATAGACCTTTTTAGAGAGAGAAAACACTTTTACTCATCTTCTTGAATCTCTTTGCCTTTTTTTTCATCGAAACTCTGATCTGATGGCTCCTAAGAAATCATCCGCCGCCGGCAGCAAAGGGAAAAAACCAGCCATTGATTCCTCGTCGACCGACCATGTGAAGACTTCTACTCAGTCGTCATCACCACCACAAACCCTAACCCGGCCGTGGCTCCACCTATGATAGGTAAAAAAACCCTAGTCTTCAGAAAATAAATCCGTCGGGGAAGAAGAAGGAAAACCAATTTTTCAGCTCTTTACGCCCACGCTGTACGTGTTAGCGTAAAGTTGAAATAATATTGTACGCCCACGTTGTACGTGTTAGCGTAAAGTTAAAATAACATTATACGCCCACTTTGTACGTGTTAGCGTAAAGTTTAGCAAGAATACGCCCACATTACACGTGTCAGCGTAAATCTGTTCTTGTGCCCACAGCCAATTTGCTAGCGTAAAACTTAACTACGTTCATGTTCGTACATGCCAGCGTAAAAAGTTGCATTACGCTCATGTCACTGTATGGTAACGTGAAGTTAATCAATCTTTTCTGAGAGGTTTTGTCGAGCCAATACTGCATGAGTTTTTCCTCAACTCTTAAAAACTTCGAACTAACTTGATCTCTTTTGTTATTTGACCAGTGGATCTGCAAGTTCACCCCCTCGCTGAAGTTTTCGGATCATCAGTTGGTATGGTAGGTTCGAACTATTTGGAAGATTTATCTCATGTCCAATTTCCTCAGTCGAACCCCGAATATCCGGCAGAGAGGGCACAGTTGATAGCAGCTCAAGGGGATAGATTGTTGCTATCCATGATAAATAGGGAGTTGTTGAATTCACTAGACGGACAACACTTCGCAAAACCAGCTTTTCTGTTTGGAGATGCCATTGATTGTAAATCCCAGACACAACCCAAGAAAGAGTCTTAGGTTTTTAAATTTGGGAATAGAGCCATGTATCTTCCAGATATGGACAGAGATTATCCTTTATCGGCATTCGTCTATGCCACTCATCCCCAACAGATGTTGTGAAATTTGACTCCCAATAGTCATGGACGCCCGGGTAGAATTGTCTTCAAGAGAGAGCGTGCCAATGATATGGGATACTTTGCTAGTGTTCCCAATGGAGGCGTTACTTCTATCTTAGGCCTTATGCCAGGCTCTAATCCAAGCGAAGATTCGGGCCTAATACAGCCAGTTCAAACCCCGATGTTTGTCAATAAATTTATGAAAGAAGCTGTGTTATATCCTCAAACCAACCCCAGACTGCCAGGATGGTTGACTCCATTCAACCAGAGTTGGATTCAGATAAGCCTTTGGATGATGAAGAACTTTGAGGAAGAATTGAAAGATATTGGCTTATACGAAGCAGTAGCTTCCACCAGCTATGGTATTCCTGCGAATGGAAACTTATTTCTGGCCTTGATGGAGCTATATTTAAGTTCAACTGGAACTTTTGCTACTCCGAAAAGTGAAATGGGTCTTGCTCTTCATGAGATGCAGTTTATATCGAAGCTGCCAATGGGGGAGGCCCCATATGAAGAATATGTTCCCTCCAACAGGGAGCTTGCCGAGATCAGAGAAGTTAACCCTCAGTTAGTCGAGACATACGAAGAACTGATGTGCCACTACCTGACTTGTACCACGATGCATAAAAGTACGTCCCATCTGGCGTATATCAACAAATGGACGACTTATCTTTTCTTCCACAAGGATAAGATCTCCAAGGAAGATAAAGAAAGGTTTCAAGAGAACAAGGCTCCAGTAATCAACATAGATTCGACGATCCCTTCTAACAAGGTTCGGGATATGATGGTTACTTATAAATTCTCGAATAAATATCTGTCTACGAAGACTGGGGAATTTCCTGCAGGAACTGAAGCCTTGAGCTTCCTCAGATATGGTAGTCAGAGAATCTCTCGGAGAGCTTTGCTGGCAGGCTTTCTTTCTTTATGGTTGAGAAGATGGGTTGTACCAGGTATTGGTACCGTTGACAGAATTCATCGGAGTGTGCTATGGCCAGCGATACGTCTGGTATTTAAAGTCAGGATCAACTTGCTGTCGGCCATGGTGTGTCGGATAAATGCAGGTTTAAGAACTTTTGGTGAGGAGTTAATTAACAATGCTCCTCATCGAAAAGTTTTCCCTAGGGTAGAGATGCCCTACACTTATATGATGGGCTGGTTGTTGCATCACAACTGCAGATTATTACCGCCGGGCCCAGGCGACGATGCGGAGGTCTTTCTCCAAAAATTCAGCAAAGCTACATGGATTGCTACAACTGTAGCAGATACCCGAGCGGTTTTGAATTATTCATACGGTTGGAACTTCTTTTGTACCCGGCCGCATGTTCTGGCAGACTGCTTTGGTGTCCAGTTCGAAGATGAAGTTGACGGAAGAGCTGTATTGCCACAGTTAGTCTTTAGGTGGCTTCAGTGCATCAGGTCGTCTCATCTAATGTACAGAAACGAAGACAATTGTGCGTTCGAACCATACTTACCCAGTAGGTTTGCTCGCCAATTTGGATACGACCAACTTCATGTTGGAAATCCTCTAACTAATTTTCGTTATTATGGGAAATTACTTGACGGAGCTAGAGGATGGAGGTATTTTGGTAGTGCTCGGACTGGTGCTAAATTTCGAATTTTGACTGCTACCAGTACTACAGAACTACGTATACTCCATACGTATGCCCACTTCTATGCTTCAATTCGTTCCTTTGCCCATGGTTACAATATGAAGGGTAGTCTGCGGTGGCCGAAAGAAGGAGATATTGAGGAGCAGGTCAGGGTACCGGCAGACATCCCTGACGACACTGGCATCCCAGATCCGTTTCTAGTAGTTATTCCAACAGGAGTTAGAGAACCAGCTGCAGAACCTATCATTATTGGTAAAGGCCGCAAAAGAAAACAAGGTGCAGCTGCCACGTCTCCAGAAAAAACTCCAGAAAAAAGGAAGAGGTCTACCACAAAAGGGCCTTCCAAGACAAGCGTTCACACTCCAGAAGAGGATATTGAAGAAGATCCTCTCGTCGGTCCTTCTTCAGTTCATCCTGGGGAGGGGTCTTCAGCTCCTCCACAGACAGTTGGATCAGGATCTGTAACACTTTTGTCTCCTGGACGTCTTAGCACCTCGCTTCATTTATCTTTGCCATCCAAGGCACAAGTTACGGAAGGTATTACTACTGTATCCGCTGCTGATCAAGATCGCATTCCATCGGACGAACCGGCTCTTGACTTTGAGGATGATGACTGGGATGGTGATTATGACACATATCTTGAAAAAAATGCATATATTCCAAGTATTATACAAAACCTATACGGAATTATGTATCAAGGTTTCGCATACTAATTTCTTTGTTCATTTTGCAGATGTCATAATTGTACCAAAGTCTGTAATTCCTCTTCCTCAAGAAGAAGAAAATGAGGAATCTGAAGGGGAAGCTTCTTCTTCAGGAAACTCAGATGCTGGAGACGGGGCAGTGCAAAAGCCTGAGATGGAGCCTCTAAAAGAACATCCTCCGTCGCTTGAGGCCCAACAAGCACAGTCTGAATTGTCTTCTCTTGTTGAGGATCAGTACCAAGAGGAGACAAGAGTCGATCCTACTGTAGGAGATGATGAAACTACCGGAGGTGATCCAGAATTGAACCAAGAATTAGCTGTAAAAAGTTTCACTACAGCTGAAACACTGGACAATCCTGTGGAGCCATCAACTGAAGGAGATGCTGGAGGCATACTTGAACTTTCAATAGAAGCTGGGGAGATGATAACATCCTCTACTGTTGTCACCGATCCAGTACCAATTTCTGATAAGACAATGTCAGGATCTGAACTAGCTCCTGTAGTTGTCATCACACCCATTGATATTACCGCCGCCAGAACTCCAGAAACGGCTGGGGTGACAAATATTGATGAAGTTGACACTGAGGTCCGTGGGAACCCGACAACAATAGCAACATTATCGGTTCCGTCCTCATCTGTTGTTACACCGGTTGGAGATATAATCCCTGAAACTTCCAGGGATCCATTGGCTATAACGGTGGTAGCAACAACGACTTCGTCTCATCCTGTTGTTGTACCCCCGATGTCTGCTTCTGATCTCCAAGAAAAAGACCTGTTGGATATTGTTGCCAAGCCAAGCTCCAGTACGGAAATGAATCTCCTAGTTGAGATTTATACCGACACATTTTACAAAAGTTTGGCAACCTTGATAAAAATGGTCCTAAACGAGGGCCTCAATTATGAGACTTTGAAGACGGCAATGTCTTCGACCATCAATAACGTTGCTCTGTTCAGGGATGCAGAGAGAGCTGCCAAATTGGAGAAAATTGTGGAGGACCTCGAACAACCAATCAGAGAATATCTCAGGCTGTCAAGTAGAACTGTAGAAAGTCCTATTGAGGAGGAATATGGAGCCTTAACAGCCGATTTTCTTGCTCGGGAAGCTACATACAATGAATCTCTTTGTGAACATAGTCTGAAGGTTGCCAAAGAGAAAGCATTCTTGGCTGGGATAAAGCCCTCACTTCATAGTCACAGGGTAGCTTATGATGCTCTGAACATAGATATTCAGAACAAAAATCATGAAATCCACGAGTTCGAGGCAGGATTGGCTCGCCTTAAGGCTGAAAGAGACAGGATAATCGAAGCTCAAAATCTGCACCTTACCCAGAGCTCGGTTTTAGAAGAGAAAGCTTATGGGGCTGAATCAACTATCAGGACCCTCGATGAAGCTAAAGAGGGTTTAATAACCACCTTCGCTAAGCTTTCTTGTATTTGCACACCTGAGGCTCGACGTGCCGAGGCTACAAAGAAAGTTATGAGTTCTTTTGGTAAACGGCTAGAAGAACTACGGCAGTTACTTCTAGATTTCTCTACTCCACTTTAAAAGAATTTCTTGTAATCCATTTTGCAATGTTTCCAAGATGAATGAAATATGTATTTTATGATCCTATTGCTTATTTGAAACAATAGGTATGAGATAGGAGATACTTGTCAGAGGTTATAGGAGCATGACAAGTCTTTTAAATGCATTATATCTATCCAGAGGTAATATGGACATGATAGATAAGTAAATTTAATATTCATCCAATGATCATGAGAACATGATAAAATAATAATTTAATTAATCATCTGATGAGACAGAAGATTAATCTCTTCTCGAGAATATACAACGCCATCAGAGGTAATATGGACGTGATAGTATGTAAGAACTCAAAGAAGAGTAGATTAATATCTATGCAGAGGTCAAATGAACATGATAGATAAAAAAAAGTACTCGTCAGAGGTAATATGAACATGACAGTATATAAGGAGTAGATAAATATCTACACAGAGGTCAAAACGATAGGTAGGAAGATTTGATATTCATTCAGAGGACTTAAGATCATGATAAATAACGAATCCTATTTTACGTGCCAACCGGCAAGATATAAGAAAAGAGATGAGTAGTCAGCTTGACCAAACTTTGGTAGCTGAGGGATAATAGGACAGATGTCATTGAATTTCTTCCGAATCAGATGAGCTAGAAGAGAATTCTTCTTGTATATCGTCATCAAAAATGTGAGACGGATCATATCCCAGCCCATGACGAGTCTTCTGGTAAAACGGATCGCCGCATAATGGTAGTTGTCTACCCTTTCCTTGATTAAGACCTTGCATAGTCTTTAAATCATATCCCATATTTTGGATGATCTTAATAGATTGTTGACTATATTTGTCAATTCGGATTCTTTCTTTATCTTTATCCTTCAGATTATCTGTCCGAGTAACAGGAATATTTTTGGCCAGGCCAAATACAATTTGGCGCTTGTTTTTCTTATCAGATGGGACCACGAAATAGGATTCTTCGTATCGTCTGAAAGTCACGCAAGCTTGTGATGAAGCGGCTACAGGAAGCAGATAGGGAGAAGATGTCAAGAACTTTTGAGCATAAGGTCCAACATCAACATGGGGAGGGAATGAATTCTCTTTATGATCAATGTATAAAATTTCTTCCGGCTCTATGTTGTCTTTGTATTGATGGCTTTGATTATCAGAAGATAAAGTCATTCTCTCAATAAACTTGACAGCCATATACTCAAAAAGAAAATCTTCATTGATATCAAAGAGATGAGCAATATTTACGTCATTTATAGTCGGGTTGCTATGCTTCGGATTAGTCAACGGTGGACCATCATCCGTCTTCTGCGTAGAATTGCCAATATTGACGATCAATGGTGATTCTAGATCATTCGTACCAGAAGTATGCCCTTTGACTTTGATCATGAAAGGTTGAACTTGGCTCTTAGCAGGAATTTTTATTGATTCCTCAGATGCAGTTTGAGTTCTTCCTTTAACCTTGATTATCAAAGGTTGATCATTGACAAGTTGAGATTGGATTCGTCCCTTGACCATGATCTTCAAAGGTTGTTCCTCAGGTGGATCTTTATTAATAGACTGATCCTCAGGTGATGATTCTTCAGCTATGTCTGATATCTCTTTCATATGCTCTTGTTTAGAAAGCCTTGAATCAGAGAAGTAGGCTTCGACACCCTTGAAAGGATTAATATCAGCAAATTCAGTTTTTACAACTCCTTGGGAATCTACATATTTGAAGCATTGGTGGGGAGTTGAAGGCACGATATTGTGTTCATGAATCCACGATCTTCCAAGAAGAATATTGTAGGATACATCCGAGTTGATAACATAGAAAGTTACTATAGATCTAAGATCACCAATCTGCATCTGTAACCGAATCTTCCCCAGTGGCTTACTCTTGCCAGAGTTAAAACCAACAATGGTGGTACTAGTGTAAGTCAGTTCACTAGTAGGAATCCTCAGGGGTCTTAGCATACTCTGAACAATTATGCTAATTGAGGACCCGGGATCAATGTAAATCCTGTCAATTTTAGTAGATCCGATATATCCAGTGTAGCACAGAGGTCTATCATGCTTGTTGTATTTCAATAGCATATCCTCTTGTGTGAAGATGATGTTGGGAATTGCTTCCATCACGCTATGACATTGTGGACATGACACTGGCATATTATCGGGAGTCTTGAGTTGAGCTAAGCATGAATCTGCTTGAAGTAAAGCTTCACTCAAGGTCTTTCTGCTTTCTCTGGAGAGGCGAAGCAGTTCAAATATAGACAATCTAGCCGGAGTATTGGCTAACTGAGCTAAAATATCGAATTTGTAAGGCTTCATTGTCACCCCCTGACTGGAAGCAGACTTCAATGGGATATCAAAGCGCACTGCTTTCTGTTTCCCCTTTTCAACCACAGACGGTTTAGCAGGAACAGGAGAAGATTGAACCGGTAGTGTTTCCACTACATCTTTTGCTTCTTTGGAGGATCCCTCATAGTCTTTGTGGTACTCTTTTCCAGATCTTGTACCAGCAAAAGTTTTTTCTTCAGACTCAGGAGAAGAAAGTACCATATTACAGGATTTAGTCTTTCTTCCTTTAGCCTTCTTCTTGTGAGGAATTTCAGAACCCAATCCAGCGGTAGAATTCTGATTTTGAATTTGTAAAGGAAGACGGATTCCTTTATCATGGTTCAAACCTTCTGCCTTTTAAAAATCATAACCCATCTTCTTCATGAGAATAACAGATTGCTGACTATACAAATGGATAGGCAATGGACTTTGAACAGGCGTTTCATCGCAGGACGAGGAATGAATCTCTGCAACTACAGGAGAATGAAGTACAGACGTCTCCGTAGTTAAGGGAGAAGAAGGATTCGGGATACGAGAAGAAATCCATGTTGGAACTTTTTCATAAGCAGCAAAGACTTGTTGTGCCCGATATAAAGGAACACTATTCATGGCTAGCCACTGCTGATGAGTAAGCTTGAGCTTAGTAGGAGGAGCTAAACTTGGAGGGCAGATGTTTAGTCATTTCAGTCTATCTTCCAGAGGGAGGTCGTCCCATAGATGATCCAAGTCATCAGAATCTGGAATAATATGAGAGATCATGTTGCAAGTTTTGACTTTCTTGCCTTTCTTGGATTTTGAAGTTTTACCTTCATTTTTCAGTTCAGGCACTAAGTCAGGATGTACCCACATGATTTCACCATTCTTCAATGTGAGAGGCAGCAATTCTGTATTTTCTTTCCTGGCAGGCGGGATATTCATAATCTTCATCGTCGCCTTCGGAATTGGTATAATTCCATCTGGGACTTGCTGTGGAGGAAAATCCCCAAACTGAAGAGAAACCATATTGGCTGTCACCGTATGGTCATCATTGGTTAAAGCGATGGCGCCACCATTTATCAGCTCTTGGATCTTCTTTTTCAAGACATAGCAAGCACTGATAGGATGATTAATGTATCTATGATAGATACAATACTTGGAATTGTCAGTCAGATTCACCTCATTAGGCCTCTTTGGCTCTGGAATCTGAAGTTTACCACTTTTCACCAGACATTGGAATATCCCTGGGATATCGCTTTCGTCAAAGGAGTATTCTTCCTTTGGCCTGGAAGATTCTTGATTGCTTGATGTCGTCTTTGTTCTTGGAAAGATTGACCATAAGAGTATCTTTTTCTTTCACATTACGATTGTCGGGATTATTGCCAGGATTATTTTTCTTCCCTTTATCTTCTGAAGCAAAAATTATCCCATGTTCGCGAGCCAACCTACCATTGGTCTCGGCAGAAACTGCTGCTATGATGAACGAAGCCCAATCTGTGAATTGGGAACCTGTGAAGACAGCGATGGATGGTCGCAGATTCATCTTGCACGTGTCAATCAACGCTGAATCTGGCATACCAGGAGGCATCTTTAGAGTAGCTTGTCGGAAACGTTCAATGAATGTCCGAGTATCTTCTTTCTTCTTTTGTTTGATTTCTATCAAGGAGGACATGTTCATGTCCATACCTCCTTCATAGAAGCGGGAGAGGAACATTGCTTTGAATTCGTCAAAAGACGAAATAGAGTTATCGGGTAAGCTACGATACCAGTCGTAAGCTGAACCCGTCAGACATCCGATGAACACTCGAGTGAGAAGAGCATCATTTTTCTGCAAATGTACAGCCATAATATCAAAGTAGTTGATATATTGACTGGGAGATGCTTTTCCATCGAACAAAACCAAGGATTGTGGTTTGAACTTCAGTACAAAGGGTACATCATTCCAATGAGGAGGATAAGGTTGCTTAATCCCTAGCCTCTGGAGTTGATCTTTGTGCCATAAAACTTCAAACTGTGCTTTAAGTTCACGCACTGCTTGAATGGCTTCACTGGTTTGAGGAAGCACATTTGACTGAGTAGTCGTTGGATGCACCATGACCCCCACTGGAGGTGGTACATCTTCTGGAATGATGGGATCCGGAGATGCAGAATTTTGATTAGCAGCAGGCTCTTGAATGTTCAAAGGTATTTCAGCCCCTTGACTATCTTGAGTTTGTGCTGCTACTGGTGCCGGTGTCACTACTGTCGGTTGAGCAGTTTGCTGATTCAAAATTATTTGATGCATGCTTTGCACCATATTAAGCATATCCTTCAGTGATTGTTCAACAGCAGTGAGACGTTGTTCTGTATTAGCAGATGACGTCTCTGGTTCATCTCCAACAGCGTAGGATTCAACCTCTCTTGAAGATACAGAAGGGTTTGTGTAGAAGTACGAATCCACGCTATCGGTATCAGACTCAAAAGATTGAGTACCCCCAGCCTCTGAATCAGAAGTCTGCAATTGTCTTCGTCTTCTTGATCGAGTATTCTGATATACTCCTTCAAAGGAATCAAGAAGCCTGTTGAACTGTTGTTGACTTGGAGTTTGGGACGTATTTCGTCTGGGATGTCGTCCTCTGTTAGTATGAGATGCCATGTTGACTGACACATATTGTAGTGCCCCGTCCCTACATCGTGCCCCGTTGATTCGTCCACGGGGTGCGCGAGAAAGGAACACTGTTGCTATCGACTCGGTCGGGACCGATAGGTCGGGATCGATCGAATCGATCGAACGGGAACGGTTGAATTAAGATCCATTCCACGTTATGGGATGGATTCTTCGGAACCAAGTCCCATATTCAGCGGGTTGCGTCTCGAGGATTGACTTTGCGGCTGAGTCGGGAGAGACCTCCCGTTGCTCTGCTTTTCACGCCGCTTGCGTTGGTTTTGGCTTTGGTTTTCCGAATGCGTTTTCGTGAATGTTTTCGATGGTTTTCATGGTTTACAATTCGAGCTCGCATTTCCTATCGAACTCTTGCATAATACAGTGTTCTAATCGGTTGCTTGTGCGATTTCAGGTGATCGCGTAGGCGACGTCTAGCGCAGCCAACAAGTCCCTCGCCTCAAGCAAAACTCAAGGTGAGTGGCTGACCCCCTTCGTCTTGACCCTCTATTTCAAATGAGAACTCGGGTAATGTTACAAAAATTGAATGATTCGCTTGCAAAATACTAGTCTTGTATGTTAGAAGGGAAAAAGAAATGTGTTGTGTTGAAAAGAGATATAATTAATTCATGCCTGCAAAACGACCAAGTAAATGAATCGAACACATAACAAGCCCCAACGGTAGCCTAAAAAAATACACCATGTTAACCTATCATGGACTTGGACAACTTGTCGACAAGGGTAATGGTTTCTTCGAGCGGCGACCCGGGGCCACGGGACCGACTCGGCCTAGAAAGAAACTGGTTTTAGCCGAGCTGGGTAATAGGCAATCGGTAAGACGGAGGCTTGCATCGGGGCTCGCTACTTGCGTTGTAAGGGTCCCGTATTACCAGGCTATGTCCAAGATGGCTGGTTAGGCCAATTGACCTCCATATCAAACACTTGATATAAATTGTTATAAACTAACTTGGTAAGTTTTATGTCGCACGGCGCGCTCCGCCGGAAGAAACCTTGGTGTAACCTAATGCTTCTTATGAAAACATCTAGGATGGTTAGAAAGACCACTGAATGAGCAAGTTGTATGATTTTATCAAATTCTTGAACCAAATGAGAGCCTGAAAATTAATTAGCCACTCGCCAGTACATGTTGATTGTACTGATCCTCGCTCTCTATACAGGTGCGATAGATCTGGAAGGGCGTGCTACGTAAAGGGAGGCAACGCTCGTGTTTTGAAGCTTCGTCCGTGCATTGAAGCTTGGATCAACCCTTTTGAAGACTCCGCTGTTGAAGCATCGAAGACAGATGGAGCGCCTTCCCACCATCCCAGGTGGTTTGTAATTTTGGTTGTAAAGTCAAGGGATGAATGTATGGAATGGCTATCTCGTCGACGTTCATTTTGTAATGGAGTCAGTTTGTAAAAAGTCCGCGCGGCGCCTTTGTATCGAGTCTGTAAAATGATGTTTCATTATCAATAAAGCTTATGTTCCCTTCTCTATAATGTGTGTTCAATTTACTCTGCGTATTCTGCTGTTGTCGTGTTTCGGATAACAATTATGACTATGCCTTGTGCAAGCGCAACTTAGGCTTGCACGGCATCACGTCCGGGGGACGACTATCGATTCTACGGAATCGGGGCGTGACACATATGGCAACTCATGTTCTTGGTCTTCAGCTTGATGTGGAGGTACATTGAAACTCAATCGATCAAAAACTGATCGTCTTGAAGCCGAACAACAACAGTTGATCACAACCTGGTGGTATTCACAAAGATGTTTTTCTTGGGAGAATGTCACCAGAGATTGTCTATTCTTACGCTTTTGCATTAGCAATTCGTGTAAATCAGAAGGAGTGGATGAAGTATTCTTCTTTACTACATTGGGGGTAGAAAAACGTTTAGTCCCTTGTGTATAAAGAAGATTACTGGCTGCATTCGCAGAACCAATTTGTACATTTCTACGCGTTTGGAGTTGTGTGCGTAAATCTTGAGATTTAGCACGCAGGACTCCATTTTCTTGGTGTGTGATTTGTAAATTTGGTACCTTGCGTAAAGCAATATAAGAAGGTTGTTGGTGTAGAACAGAAGTTGTACCAACAATATTTTTACGCTGCACACGTTTAGATACATTCACATTCGACATGTGAGCATCATTGTAAATTTCATCTACACTGTCATAGACAGGAGATTGATCTTTACGCATGGAACGTAAAATCTTGTTATCTACCACGTTACCAACGGGACATTTTGTTTTACGCGAGGAGCGTAATTTATTTGGGCCTACCACGTCACCGACGGGAGACTGATTCTTACACCCAGAAGCACAAGCTTTAGAGTCTGCCCCATTACGAATGGGAGTCTCATTCTTATGAACTGAGCATAAAATTTGGTTCTTACCCACTGAGCGTGAAACTTGATTTTTACGCAGTGGGCGTGAAACCTGATTATCTTCACCGTTACAAACGGAAGAAAAATTGTCACACTTCGAGTGCAACTTTGAAGTGGGGACTGCCTCGTTATGAACGGGAGCCCCTACGACAGGAGTGGGAAGAATCCCTTTGTCATCAGAAGCAGCATAGAGAACAGAAATCACTTTGGATTTGGGAATCCAAACTTTTCGTGCTTTGCGAGACTTTTGAACATTGGAATGGCGAGAACCACCCCCAGTTCGGAGCATTTCTTCATAGACAGTCTGGTCGAAGTGTACCACCAGAGTCTTCTTGGTCGAACCGACCGAAACATCATCATATTGAGCAATCACCTCCTCGTCAGAGGAGAAGGTCGTCCCCAACAGAGTCGCCATTTTTGTTTCGATTAACAAAATGCCTTGGAGGAATTGGCTTTTGAAAACAAAAATAAGAAGAAAAGTACGAGAAGTACAAA
Source organism: Iris pallida (assembly GCA_029216955.1). Taxonomy (NCBI): domain Eukaryota; kingdom Viridiplantae; phylum Streptophyta; class Magnoliopsida; order Asparagales; family Iridaceae; genus Iris; species Iris pallida. Next base: position 9,213,736 of record JANAVB010034617.1, on the reverse strand, counting down.
TTTGATTCTGGAAAAGTATTGCTATGGAAGTCTGATTCGTAAACGATCACTTTGTTCCTTGGACCATATGATGATGATGATGATCACTGCTTGAAGTAGAACAACTTGGAAGAACTAATGCACCAGAAAGGTATCGACGCACTTGGGCACTGATGGCGAGGCCGAATGCTTTCCTGCTTTGCTTCACTTTGTTCTGGAAGAAAAGTTGAAGAAGGATGCTCTAGAGAATCAAAATCTCGAAGCTCTGATCTCTGTATTCTCTCCTGTCTCTCCCTGTCTGTCTGTGTGTATGAGAAAAATGAGTCTATTTATAGACTGGAGCTTTCCTGCGTAAAAGAGCATCAACATCTGTCTTTATGCTAACAACTGCCCTCCACGATCAGAATCATCCTCTGTATATGCTGACACGTGTTCCATCATTTCAGTAAGAATAGGGTACATGTACACACGTTCTTCGAAATAGGTGGCATGAAGACCACGCAGGCACACCACGTTCCAAACTGGCCAGAACGAATCGGGCGTAAAAAGATGAGCGTAAACTAGCTCTGTCATAGGTTTCCAGCGTAAAGTGGTTATCGAATAACCTTGAGCGTAAAATGGCTCAAATAGACTTCACGCACACATTGTTTCTTATGAGCGTAAGGACTCATGTAAAACCCCGTGCGTAAAAGAAACCATTCAGTGAGCGTAAAGTAGCTCGATCTCTATAAACGACAACAATGGTTTTTGTATGAGACAAATTCCATTGAATCCTGTGGTAAATGCCATTATTGATATCTTCATGTCAAAGTCTGCATTAAATGCGAGATTTGATAGCTTTTGTCCAGCGTGAAAGAGGTTGCTCAGTCATTGGCGTAAAATCACCGGTGTATACCCAAGCGTAAAAAGGTCAATCTGCTTAGGCGTAATACAATTAGCCTTGTAAAGAAATTACCCGCTCTGTTAGGCGTAAAGCGGGCCACTTATGAATGAGATGACTCTTTCTTTGAAGCACTTTTTACGCTCCTACAGGCGCGCGGTCGGCGCACGGTCAGATCGGACGCGTAGGGCGCGCAGCAGTCGGCCGGATCGGCGGCGTAGGGGGCGCGTATGGGAATATGACGGCTAGGATTTTTCTGTAGGATCTGATACCATGTAGGAAATAATAATGCCTTGTTCTCATTGCTAGGATTTGTTACAATATATATAGTGTCTACATGTGGGCTTATGGGTTATGGGCCATATTTACATTACAAATATAATCTAACACTTGATAATGCTACTGATACAATAGAACCTTCGTAATACTACTATTACATTTGAGCCTTAGAATGCTAATGTTACATTTGAACTGGCGAAGCTCCTTTTCCATTAGAAACTTAGGGAGAGTTAATGCATGGGTTCCTGTGTTGTACGTGAGCGTGTGTGTTCAAGCTATTGGCATGTGCAAGAGAGCACTAGTGTGGGCGGAAGAGGCCTACTTGCTTATGATGTTCATATATACATGGTGGGGTTGATGGTATCAGCACCTATGAATCATAGGTAGAGAAATACAAATGGGCACATGTGGCCATTATGGCACATACATTTTGAATGCATATGGTACCATCTAACCTGTGAAGTATATGTGGAGAAACGAACTCTGACTTAGCTACGGGAGCATGCAGAGCTTCTACAAGGTATATGGAGAAATAACAGTGAGCAATTGTTAATAGAAAGAGAGAAGTGATATTGTGCGTGCATATCTTAGAGAAGTAGAGAACTGGGTTCGTGGTTTATAAGTAGCAAAGGCCATACATATTCCGAAATGAGAAATAGATAGCCCACTGGCTGAGGGTGGGGGTGATTACAGGGGAGGTCTTGGGTTCTCGAGCCTCATGACTGACGAAGTTTCTAAAGGCCTTTACTTTTTGTGTGATCTTTAATTTATGAGTGTTCTTTAAGGGTCTACTTGGATTGAGGGAAAAAAAAAACAAGTTAAGTGGGGTTAAATGAGGATCTTGTTTGAATTGAAGGAAGAGTTAAGTGGGGGGTGTTTAATAACTCTTGTTTGGATTGAAGGTTTTGAGTGACTGGAGAATTAATAAAAATATAATAGTTACAAAAATAGACTTATTACATATGTCATAATATTAAATTTGATTAAAATTTTAATTAAAACTTGTCAAAATATTTTCACAAATTAAGCAGGTACGGAGCAACATGTTGAAAACAAAAAAAATAAAGAAAAAAATTCATGATATTTTATAGAACAAATAAGAGATATTTATGACTTTTTCAACAAAATTCCTCAATCCCCCTCGTTAACCCTCCAAATTGGGGGATTAAAAAAATGGACAAAAGAGGGTAAAATAAACCCCCACTTAACCCTCTATAACCCTCCCTCCTAAACTCCACCCTCAAACCAAGCATGGTTTTATTTCTCTCTCACATATCTTTTCCTTACCTAACCCTCTTAACTCTCAATCCAAGCGGACACTAAAAGAGGAGTTTAGGTTCATACTAATTAATTTGAGTGCCACATTCTAACACTACAGCCCACTTGGTTGGGTGTTGGGGTGATTATATGCTAGGGCCAGGGTTCGAATCCTGAGTCAGCGCGGCTTTTGTGGGCTGGTGTGGATTTACTTGGTTTTCCTTTTCCCTTTTGACTTACCCCCCTTAACCCTTTGAAAGAGTGATTAAACTTGAGGGTTACCCATATACATACAATAGAGAGCTATAGCCCATTGGTTTGTGCTTGGGTTGTAGAGGTGAGGTGTAAGTAAAGTTCAAAGCCTATATTTGTGATGTTTTTAGTTTTTTTTATATTATTATTTATATAGCTCTCTTGTACTAAATCAATTTGAGATAATTTAATGTAACTTAATACATTTTGGCCATCAAACCTAACACTATGTTTGGGAACATGGGAGGAGAGGGAGAGAAAATTTGAGAGGAAAGAAAATTTGTGATGTTTTTAGTTTTTTTAATATTATTATTTATATAGCTCTCTTGTACTAAATCAATTTGAGATAATTTAATGTAACTTAATACATTTTGGCCATCAAACCTAACACTATTTTTGGGAACATAGGAGGAGAGGGAGAAAAAATTTTGAGAGGAAAGAAAATGGAGGGAGAGGAAAGTTAACTTTACCTCTCCTTGTTTGGATGACCAAAAAATTGGGAGAGAAAAAGTAAAAAATTAACTTTTTGTTTGTTTGTGGGACATAGATAAATTACTAATTTATCCTTAAATTTCTTATGATTTTTAAAATAATCAATTGATAGGAGTTAAACTCATCCGTAAGTTCTGTTTATGAGGTGTCTCATACGTGAGTTGTAGATTAAACTAATCTTCACTTAGGTTTTAACTTTTGTCTATATTTATGATTTTTTTGCTAGAGATAATCCATTAATATATATGAAGTTAACTAATAAATAAATCAAAATACAAATCTTATATTAGAATTAAGATTTAAATAATAAAATTATGTTTAAAATAATTAAATTAATAACAATTAAACTCACACCATGAGTTTTTATTTTATTTTTAAGATGTCTCATTGTCACGTCCCAGAACCAGAATACTGGAGAGCGGGAGAATGACTCAGCCAGCTACGTATTACGGGTAGATGAAAACCGTATAATACGATCAATATTGTCTAAAAGACAAGGAGGTGCATACTACATGAAAGTCTCACTATGGTCACTTCACATCTATTGTCTCAATCATTCAAACAAGAAACAGTAAATAGAGAACATGTGAGATAAAGCAGTAAGGCGTCCCAAACGCTCAGTCAAAATGTTCTTGATGTCTGACTTTACAAAATATAGCCAGATGATGTAGCAAAGTATACACAATTGTTTATCAGCTGCAGCCTGACTTTAGTTACAATTATGCAAAAGTAATTACAAGACAATCCGACTAACATGTCGGTGCCAAACGGCAAGTATAAAGTGAAATAACAAAACGAGCGGGGAAGTAAAGAACCCACTCGAGTTCTCCTGCGATCATTCCTCTAGTATTGACCATCTTGGAGGTAGAAGTAAGCTGAGTCCTCGGGGACCGGCTCTAAATCTGGTCATGCAAAACCAGAGAGGTTAGACCTCTAATAGCAAGTACCGCAAGGAAGCACGATATGAAGAATTAAAACCAGTACTAAGAAGATATGGTATATAGACCTATGCTTGCTACTAGGATTCACATAGCATCACGACACTTCGAACCAACTTCCCAACCAAACAAGGACAGAAGTTGACCCGTCATGTCCTGATACTCTGATCATCTCAGTAGTCAACAGAGTAGGTACAATACACAAACAAATCAATTTAAACGGCCATTCAACTACTACGGCTTGCTACTGTAGGCTCCAAGTTATCCTGGAGTTATGTAATAAGGATTTCTCAGTTCTTACTATGTGCAAACAAGGCTAGTCTATCCAGTCAATCAATTGTGCCAATCATGAATTAGACGAGTCCCAGCGGAACGCCCATCATCAATATACAATATACAATAATTAATCTAAGCAGATACCGTTCCCTGCCCGTGTGGCAGATTTGCAGTATCTGTGGGAACCAGTCGGCCTGTCGGGCACTAATAGTCCCAAAGAGGGCTACCATGTAAGAACTCGAGAATCCATTCTCTCAATGCAATCATTATTTTGTTTAACTTAATAATCTCTATGTTGAGTGAAATCCTATGCCGTGGATCATGGTCATTCAAAATGAGTACTTTCGTACAAGCACGACATGCGCAACTCTACAATGATACCCGTGCGGTTAGGTTGTAGGTCTTACATAGCGTAATGCGACAATCAAAACTAACCACGAAATAATCATGCCTTGACCATAAAGTACACATGCTGCTTTTGTAGAAAATAAATAAATAAATAACTAAATTGAAGCCTGCATGTGTCTGTACGCCAATATTCGGGATCAGCCAGTCGATTACAATAGTTCATAGTTAATATGAACGTATCTCATTCATTCAATTCAATAAGACGACTAGCCAGTCTCTTAGTTCCAACTAGGAACGCATGATAAATTATTTAATCAAGATATCAATCAATGTTAATTAATGTCAAGATAACAATTAATGTATGCCAAGATAATCAATCAATGTCAATCAATGTCAATTCGGGACAAGAATCAGCCAAAAGGGCATTAGGGCCAGAGTTCATGCGGCCGAAAAAATAGGGTCTTATGCGGCTGGGAAATATGCTCATGCGGCTGAGAAAAGTAAAGTTATGCGGCTGAGAAACTAAGTCCATGCAGCTCAAGGAATCGAGTCTATGTAAATGGGGATCTGGGCCCTATGCGGCTCAGGTCTCAAAATTCATACGGCTGAATATGTGATATGCAGCAAGCAAAGCTCATGTGGCTGAGACTGATTTATCTCATGCGGCGGGGAATCCATGCGGCCAGAAACTAATAAGTTATGCGGCCAGGAATGGGAAGTTCCATGCGGCCAGGAATGGGATAGCCTTATGCGGCTGCGGGTAAACTTAACGCCATGCGGCTCAAAAGTTAGGCTCATGCAGCTGGAAAAGTAGACAGGGCCTTATGTGGCCGAAAAGAGTGCAAGTCTTATGCGGCTTCGGTCGAGCAGAGCCATGCGGCTCGAGAAGTTGCCAAGGTCTTATGCGGCAATGGTTCAAGCGAGCTCATGCGGCTGAAAGACTTGCCGCATGAAATTCCATACGGTCAAGTACTGCCACGCGGCTGAGAAGTTCATGCGGCTGAGACACGCAAGCCATGCGGCTAAACACTGTTCTTCTTCTCCACTTCCGAGAACAGAACCATGGAAGCCATTGCTTCCAAGCTCTCCAAATCCTTCATTCCAAGCCCAAATTTGGACTTCCATAGGTCGAAATGGGGTAGAACAAAATTCTCTACGACATGGAACCATCAAAACTTGAGAAATAACAAAGTTACTAGATCAAAACCTAAGAAATCCGAAAATATATTAAACTTAGATCTACATGAAATGAACCATGGAAATTGTAAATACTAAATACTAAAGTATCTAAGAATCTTGAGAGGAAGACAATGGAACAACAAAAATGGAGATCCATCGAGAAGCAAGTTGGCACTTGCCTATGCGGCTGGGTAGGTGGGAAAGAGTTATGAGGAAAAAGAAGAGTAATAAAAATGAGTAATGAAGAGAGAGAAAGGGGATGGAGCTTTAAATGGGGGTGGTAGGTAGAGGATTGGGTTCGGTTCATGATGAGCCATCATAAATCCGAAAAATAAACTAACCCAAAGCAAAGCTAGAGCAGAGTATAAAGCAAAAAATAAAATACAGAAAATTAATTAGCGTAAAATTAAAGGAATTTAGATACATAACAATACATGATAAATATTAAATAAATATATTCAAGCAGTACACGTATTAAAATACGTATTCTGGGAACGGGATGTGACACTAATACGTGAGTTGTAGATTAAATCAATTTTTGCTTTCGATTTAAAAATTATCGTTTTGTTTATATTTGTATTTTTATTGTTAGAGATAATATAGTAACGTAAGAAATTTAACTAATAAATAAATCACAATACAAAATCTTATATTTGAATTAAGATTTAAATAATAAAATATTATCTTTAAAATAATCAACTTTAGAGCAATTAAACTCATACGATGAGTTTTTTTAATTTATTTTTGAGATGTCTTATACGTGAGTTGTAGATTAAATCAATATTTGCTTAGGATTTAAAAATTAACTTTTTTGGTTTATATTATATTTTTATTGTTAGAGATAATACAGTAATTTATATGAATTTAAATAGTAAATAAATCAAAATACAAAGTCTTATATTTTAATTAAGATTTAAATAATGAAATAGTATCTTTAAAACAATCAAATTAATAGTAGTTAAACTCATACGCAAAGTCATATGGCTAATATTGCTAAAGGTAAAATCTATTACTTCCCAAAAAAGATAAAGGAAAAAACATATTTCCTTTATCTTGATAGAACAATATTTAACATATATTGCAAGTAATATTTAACCTACATGTATATCTATAACAAACTACCGGAACAAAATTTAATAAACTACAAATAAATTTAACCGACATGTATATCTATAACAAACTACCGGAAGAAAATTTAACAAACTACACACAAATTTAACATATGTAAGTTTAACCTACATGTATATCTATAACAAACTACCAGAAGAAAATTTAACAAACAACACAGAAACTCGTATATTTTATAGAGACTTATTTGTTTAATCTTGATAGAACAAAATTTAAAATCAACAAAATTCAAAATAGAAAAAAATAAAAGAGATAAAATAATTTGATTTACCTGATATGTAGCAACCCCAACCGATAATTTTTTTGTGATATGTAAGTTGGTAGGAGAGAAGTATATAGACTACCTGAAGAAGAAGAAAAATATGTACGAACAACCTAAAAAAAGAAAGAGAATTGATTGAGGGGTAATTTGGTAAATTTTACCCAATTCCCTCAAGTACGTACATTTTCCTTCCGGTTTTGGAAGAATTTTTTTGGTGGGGCCTACCAAAATTTTTCGTCTAGATTCATTTCCTCCTATTTCTTTCCCCCCTTTCCAAACAACTTAGTTTCTAATTTTTCCTCCACTTTCCCCTCAAAATTTTCCCTCCCTTTATTTATCCTCCTTCCCAAACATAATGTAAGTGTTTAGCGTATAGGGTTGCTAACCTTGGGCATAGTCATAGTAATATTTTTCCATCTCCTTGGTAACTATAAGTATATGTTTGGTTGATAAATGGTTTGCTAGCTCAAACCGTTAATTAATTCCTATAAATTACTCTATAGGCTTATTGGATTCTTTGGACTCGATTCTCGCGCTGGACTTTCACACTTAGCTTCCGGCTACAGGCAAGTATACCTTGCCACTATATCATTTCTTTTGTTACATTTCATGTCTTGCTATTTTATTGTTATTTTACAACTGTGCTTCCGAGTATGACTCTGGGTGGAACCAATGAGATACGTTGGTCGATACTTGCTAGTCTAGTCCATTAGAGACTACTCCTGCAAAGCGGATACCCTAGTATCTTGCTGGACCCTGACACATGCTTGGACACGGTGATGTGATACAGAGATACAGGACACATACCACCGCATTCGATTGATCATCAGTGCAGCCAGGACGTGCGACGGCATAGTTCATGCTAGATGCTTTCATTATGACATATTAGGCCCCGCACTGGGGATAGTGCATGTCGTGGAGTCGACTCTCTCTAGATACATTGGGTGGGGAGGACAGTCACTAGACGTAGGGGCTACGAGATTAGTTCACTTGACGTTGCTGCATAACGGGTGCCCAGAGGGAGCGCCACTGCACGAGTACCAAGACATCATAGACAACCCCATGCGTTGAAAGTTGTCCTTATTTGCATTTACAATAGTTGATAGAGCACCCCTGATTCTTTATGCTTTTTTATTATCAATAGTGGCATGTATATTATGTATCTTGTTACGTCCCGCTGAGGACCTGGTTTCCTTCCAGGTTGGCTGAGTAGGTTTGCAGAGTTCTTGTCGAATATTTGCCGAGCACCCATTTCATTGCAGGTATTAACTCTCCAGTAGTATGCATGTTTCATTTCTATATTTCATACCTGCTGGATTTGCGTAGTATTTATACTCTTTTTCTCTTGAGTCTACTCGAGCTAGTATGTTTATTGGACTGCAGACTAATATTCATATTTTCCGTTCTTTATGCTTCTGTTATATGGATTGAGATATAGAGTTGATATAGTGATGTTTACACCATTTTAACAGCTTATACGTATTCGAGTCGGACCAGAGTCCGGATGAATACGTAGCTGGCCAATGCCACGTAGCTCGGTCCCGCATATTTTGGGCCTGGGGCGTGACAGCGTCCCCTAGCGAGGCGTGGTAGCCAAAGTAATTATGACTTTGGTTTTCGAGCTTCCATCTATCTGTCACACAAAAATCGTGGCATCTCTTAGATGATGCATGACCAACATGCTGCTGTGACGGGGCGTGGGTAGCTTGATGCTCTGAGGCGTGAGTCATCTCTGGGTACGTGACCCCTGCACCTACAGTAACGCTCCAAAAAGTATCATATAGCTCATTGAAAATACCCTCACATAGTAATTCAACTTTGTGAATATAACGAAATATGTCTCGTCGCAATCTAAGATCTATATATAATGGATCTAGGATTGCGATGATACCTACGAATTTGAATCCACAGTGTCGAACTACATCTGTAAGGGTATTTTTAGCAAAATTTTGCGACACTTTTTCGGAGCGTCACTTGCAAGCCCCACAGGTGACACTTCAGAGAGTGTCACATAATTCACAGAAAATATTTTCACATGGATAGTTCGACAATGCGAATACAACGACGTACATGTCTCATCACAATCCAACATCCGCACATAGAGATGTGAACCCATATCGGTACAGTAAATTCATGAAATAAACTTATATGCAAACCATGAAAATATAAAAGACTTGTGTACAAGAATTTCAAAATATTCAAAACTGTGTGTTATTACTGCCATAATTATGACAGTCCTAATTGTAATTAAGACTCACATAATTCTGGAAGTCCTTCGTCGTCCCTAACACAACTGTACGGATTTCTAAAGCTTCCAAACCCTAAAAATGGTGTTCAAAACTATCAATAAGGGTGTTTGAATGAAATAAATCTCCAACATACATGAACTAAAATCTAAAAAAAAATCCTAAAAGCTATTGTGTTCAAATTTATTTGAAAAAATATAAAAAATGTAAATTGAAATTAAGAGAGGAAGAACAAGAGAAATATTTACCTTGTCACCTTCGATCTTCGATTAGGGTTGCGAGAGGAAGAGATTGCAAGAGGAAGAGGAGAAGGATGTTGTATGAGAGGAAGAGGAGTTTGGGTGTTTGAAATGACGATGCTTCTAACATATGATGTGAGGTCACCTAATATTTTTACAACTTAAAGAGTAATATTTCCTATCATGTGATTGCTTTTATTACTTTTGGTGGTGCCATATTAATTTTTGAAAGTAGCAGTAGAAGAGGATTTTAAGTAAGAGGGTTACGGATGTCAGATAGGGGAGTTATAATCTCCAAGTAATTGAGTTGAGAGGAAGAGAAAGAGTGTAGGTTATAATTGGTTTTGAAATGAAGTGTTAGCTGGTTTAGTTCACGAAAAGATGCAGAAGAAGAATGGGGAATGAGAAAAGTGATACCAGTAGAAAATTAATGAGAACTATTTAATGCAGGATATTAAGTTGGTTGGTTGTTATAGTGAGGAAGAGAGCGAAAGTAATTTTCTGGAGAGAACTAAGGTTGTGTTTGGTTTGTGGAAAGAAAATAAAATAAAATAAATTATTTGTTCTTTCTTTTTCTGTTTTTTGAAAAATTATAATTTTATGGGATGAGTGGGGGAATTATTTTTCACCTTACTTTTATTTTCCTTGGAAATTAATTTTATTTCATGCTCATTTTTTTGGCATCTAAACACTGAAAATGAGTGACTTTTCTTTTCCAAGGTCCAGCTTCCACAAACCAAATGTGGCCTAAGGGGGTTTAAAGTTAAACATGTTGCGATATTAACCCTAAAACAATCCCAAACTAAAATCTAATAATTAAGTACTCTATAACAATAAAAGATGTCTAATTTTAATATAATTGTAATAGGATATAAGTATAATTAAATTTGTAAATTAGGGTATATAGAATCTAGAATATTACAACTTCAGGACAGAAAAATACTATGTATCGCTCAAAGAAAAATTTCAAATCCTTGCAAGGAATCTTTCATCTAGTAATGATTGTCCAGCAATGATGTGAGGTGATAATTTTGAACCCTGATGGAGAAGGCACCACTCCGAACCCCTTTAACTTAAAGTGGAAGAACCTACGATCGTAGAACTTTTAGGGCCTGCATGGATTAGGGGGGATAAGAAGAGTTAAGTGGGGTTAAATAAGGGGGAGTTAAGTGCGGGCGAGCAGAGTCAATACATATATCCTTGCTTGGATTGGAGAGAGAGTTAAGTGGGGGGTGTTTAACGACTCTAGCTTAGATTAGAGGTTTTGAGTGAGAGAAAGATTAATAAAAAAAATATGATATTTACCGAAATAACTTTATTATATATGTCATAAATTTAATTTGATTGAAATTTTAATTAGAACTTCGCAAAATATCTTCACAAATTAGGAAGATACGGAGCAACATGTTAAAATTATGAAAAAAAATGGAGAAAAAAGTCATAATATTTTATAGGATAAGTAAGGTGTATTATGACTTTTTAAACAAAATCTCTCGATTTTCCTCATTAACCCTCCGATTTGGGGGGTTAAAAAATAGACAAAAGAGGGTTAAACAAACCCTCACTTAACTTTATATAACCCCCTCCTAAATTTTCACTCTCAAACCAAGTATGTTTTATTTCCCCTTTACTTAACCCTCAATCCAAGCAGACCCTTGGAACGTCGATGAAACTCTTTTGAACCCTAATAAAGAGCATACCTAGAAAGTTTTTCTTAACTCTCTATTTATAGGGAGTAATTTAATTATGAATTTTTTGGTCTTGGATCCCAAGTCAGCCCAAAATATACCCTTCCATATTTGGGCCCGTTGATTTCCATGGGTGCCACCTAAAATCAGGTTGGATTCTCAACATGTGAGACTCAATTGAAGTTGTCACATAAGCTTGCCGGAGCCGAAGTTGACCATGAAATACGATATTGGACTTGACCCATATAAGTTCAAATGGAATCCCTTTTTAAATCCTGTCACATCCCAGTCCCAATAAACGTAGTACTAGAAATACGTAAGCATGCTAGCTATGTATCAAGTAGACTTCAGTCCAACACAAATACGTATAAGTTGTCTAGACTATGGTAATATGTCTAATCATGGCAAGTCAAAACTATATCTTAATCCATATAAATAATAAACATCAAGAAGGAACAATATAGTTCGTGGTCTACAGCCCACTAATATATGTGTTTGATTATACCCAAAGAACAAGATAGGTCTATAAAGCTAGGCTATACAATAGTGAAAGACATGGTACGGAAGAATGATAAAGAGTACCACTATTGATACATTAATCCTGTAGAGTACAGTCATCAATTATCTTTCTATTCTACACAGCAGCACATCAATAACCTGAAGAGACCAGTAGGTCCTCAAAATGGACGTAGCAAGATATATAATATACATGCCGAACGTACAATAAATAAGCATGCAAAATAGACCAAAAAATATAAAAAATAAGCAATCATAAAATGGGGGCATGCCATAGAGGAGCGTAATACTAGACGTGGCTAATAAATAGATCAAGTATGTCACGCCCCGATCCCGGAGGATCGAAAACTAGCCACTGGACGTGATGCCGTATAAGTCTAAATTGCACTCGTACAAGGCAAAACCATTACAGTTCTTGATATTTCTCAGAAAATAACGACAGCACAGCAAAATCAAGCAGATAAATTGAAGTCACACAAGATATAAAGAAATGTATCTCTTTATTGATAATTACAATGGATTACAAGACTTGCAGCGGAATACATAGTTTACAACTGTTTACAAGTCTCTTGAATAACCAACTGAATATATACACTTGCCTTTTAGGCTGTAACTGAATATGCCGACTTCTTTACAATGCACTTGCCAATTTGGCAACAATCTCACCGGTACAACTGAATTACACTATTCCATACATTATGTCCCGTATAGCAGAAGACATTTTCTTGTAAGAAGAGCTTCTGCACATCCATCCGATTCATCGATGCCAAGCACTGATCAAACAATTTTCCAATACACATGCACCTGTAATATTGTCCACAACGTGGGTCAATACATCATCAATGTATTGATGAGCGGTGCTGGCCCAACTCACCTATGAAGACAACACTAAGTAATAATGTTGTAGAACATTATTAAAAGTGGTCTTTCTCGTTGCCTTAGGGTCAATTAGCAGTTCATATCCGATAGAAGTAAAGCATAGATTTATTCATGCAGAATAATGTAAAGTAACATGGTATCACCCTTTGGTGATATCTTACCCACGGTCGTGTAGCCATCCCTGTACATTTATAATACTTACTTAGCTTGCACAAGACTTTGTTAGGAACAACATCATATTATCATGATTATCACCCTTTTAGGTGAATCTTACCAACCGACATCAATTCCTGTATTTGAGTAATAACTTACTCTTCCTGCATAAGACATAATTAGCACTGGATCTATCTATATGAAGGTCACTGACTACACATCATCTTGGACCATCTTACAGGTATAACGGTGTCCCTTACTATGCGGGTAGCTAGCCCCACTGAAGGCCCCTTATATCATGCTACTACTTCAGCACTGTGCTACTACTTCAGCAAGAGGTTCCCCACAAGACGAATCGATTTCCAAGGCCTTGGAATACCGTTTGAGGAACCACCTTATCGACAAGTTGTCCATGACCATGCAATTAGATGCAACTTATCTAAAAAGAAAACATATAATGCATGATTAGGAAAACTAAGTAATAACCCATCATTCTTATTCGTATTGCCATCTTGCCTTGAGCCAACGCTCACATTATCATCTTTCCAATCCAGGGTCTTAGCGTAACCAACATTCTACATCGGCACAGGATAATAGAATGTTGTTACTCAATCACTTTCCCATATCTTTGATACCATACATCTTTCTAACCAAACTCAATGTACTCACCGCCCAATTCTTGGTACTTAGCATCTGTTTAGCATACGTTCATTCGGGCATAATCCAAGCATACTCACTGCCCAGTTCTTGGGTCTTATTGTAACTTCACTTCCCTAATTTTGAGAAATTAAATTATTTTTATAATAAGTTTAGCTTTAAATAGTAAATAATTGGGATCTATATTTTGGAGGGAAATGATTTTAGGAGCAAGAATTTTTAATTTTGAAAGTTTGTTGTAACAAACTTGGGGCCCACTCTTTCCACTCTTCCTAACTAATTAATATTTCTTCATAACTGATTTATTTGCATTTTCTGTAATTATTGAAAAGGGTGAGGGCTTAAGTGAATATGTGCCAAATGGTGGAGGGTGTATTTTGCAAAAGTTACATTTCCTTATTTATGTTGGTTTGAGGAGAGAGACTCAGAATTCCCATTCCTCGTTTCCCAATTTTTTTCCGAGCTCCTATCTTTCCCAATTGATCGGGATCAAACCCTAGTTCATCGGCGGCGACGGAGATGGCCATGGCGACCAAAATCTCACCGAGCACTAGCATCTAGCACTATTTTTCGACAGCGGCGCCACCCTCCCTCGACGATGACGTCTGCAGACCGACTCCTTCTCCATCGGATCACTCCACATCGACTCATGGGCGGAGCTCAGGCAAACTTCTTCCTCGGTGGCACACGATCGTTTCTCCGGCGGTTGTCCTTCCAGATCGACGACAACGAGGTGAGTCCGACTCATATCCTTGAGAGAAGTTATTTTCCTTCTGAAACTCCTCTGATCTCACGATTGGTGAGATCCTGGCCAGGTCTGACCGGGTTCTCCGAGGCGAGATTTTCCGACAAGCATCGGCTGGTCATCCCTGAGTCCTCATCACGAGTTCCTCACGACGACGGTGAGTGGATCGTGATCCTGTCGTGTTCTGATTAGATCGATTCTTCGTGAGCAGGTTCTGATTTAGTTGTCCTGTTTAGTTAATTGACTGGTTGAGTTCGTTGGTTGATCCAATCAAGCACGGGGAACATGGAGAAGTCTATCTACTGGTAAGTGTCAACTCAATCCTTAATGATTCCTGATCTTGACTCTTGTAAAATATTTGAAGTCGATTTAGTGTCTGAGAAATTTCTATTGGTTGCTCGGTTGTGTGTTTTGGTGATTACTGCAGTAAACATTTGGAATTCAGGAGTTGGGTGTGTTCGAAATCTTTGGTCGTGTTCTAGTTTTGCGGCTGATTCTTCGATTCAGGTAAAACTTCGTCCTACCTCTGTTATTAATTTTATGATTTGTGCTTTGGTTGTTAGTCAGAGTTGGGATCGGGTCGTGGGAGTGAAGATTCCTATTCGTATCTTGTATGCGTATCCGCGATGCTGCTGTGTCCAGTTTTGCTTGTGTCCATAGCAGTGTTGTGCCAATGTTCGTGTTGCCTGTGTTCAACTTTGCATTCCTGACGATTGCTGAGGGTCGTGTCCGTTCTTATTTGACATAGATCGTGTCCGAGTGCTGCTATGATCATGTGCTGAATGATGCAGTTGTGTCCAAGTGCTGATCATATCCGATCATATGACCGCATGTCTGGTTTGGGAGAGGGCTGATGCTTGGAGTCTTTTGGCTATAGAATTTATTAGCTATTTTGTTTAATTCTTATTTGATTGATTGTATATTTCTCTACGAGTTGTCCCTATTGTCGGTTGTATTTCTAAATTGAGTTCTGTGTTTGAATTACCAAATTGACCGACTATAAGAGCTGCAGGTGGTTAAATTAGTTGATTGTGTAATAACTTTTCTTTTGGATTATGGGTATTCTAGCTTATAAATTCCGGGAGTTGTTTTGGCCAGTTGAAATATGGTTGGTTGATCTGTAACAGAGATTTGTAAGTTTTGGTTCACAGAGTTTTTGGTTATTCTGCTAATTATATAGCACAACAATGGTAGAATGTTAAGTTGTATATTCAAAACCTGTTTTTAGAAGGCTGATTATAAGTTACAGAGTTGGGAAGATTGGTTTACTTATGAGTAATAATATTTTGGGTTTGAATCTCCTGTATAATATTTTTAAATGAAATTCTATTGATTATTTGTTAAAACTGAGATTTTTTTCTTTAGTCTAACTTAAGGCTAAAGTAGAGAAGATTCCAACCTAGGATTATTTTCCAAAACAAGTGACAGTGAGTATAGTTGTTCATTAGGTTTATTTTTCCAAAACAATGTTAGTTAAACCTTATATTCTAATTATTAGCTGAATAATGGTTTTAAAAATAGTTGTAAGGGAGAATAATTACTGAGTAGTTAATATTTGGTTTAACCAAATATTATAAATGTAGAACTACAAAATACCAATTTAGAGATTGTTTAGTTATTAATCAACTTGTACTTAATAACCAGGAGGATATCCAGCTTCCTTGATTACCAGTACTTTCCTGGAGCCAGGCAAGTACTTTTCTACAGTTTTGTGCATTTACATTCTTGTACTCTTTCTTGTGACACGTCATGGCACGATGTCATGTACTCCTGTACTCATGTTCTTGTACTTATTAGTGTCAGGTGAGGAAATACACTAGCCATGTGACCAATTTCGGTTACTATACTCATGTGCCTAGCTTAGGCCTCGAATCGTGCACGCGGGGCCTAAGTTGTACCATATTCATGTACTCTTGTGCATGTTCTCACTCCAGTCGGTCACATGGACTAGATGTATTTTGATATTGTGCACTTATTATGTCTGGTACTACAAGATTATAGTTTCATTCCTGTACATTATATTTTCTGTACTTTACATGTTCATGTACTTTACATTCATGTACTATAGTTCCTGTACTTATTTTCTGTACTACTTTCATGTACTTTCATGTTCATTCCTGTATTTCATTTTCTGTACTCCTGTACTCTGTTCATGTCATGTTCATGTTTTATTACCTAGAACTGTACTTTGTTCCGTTCCTGAATAGGATATATTGCAGGTGAGTTGGAGGCCCTGTGCGACACTTACTATGGCCGAGAGCCAGTTGATGCAGGAGAGCTAGCTGGGGTTGCTCTTGACTTAGAGGCTGCAGAAGCCTAGAGCTTTACCATTAGCACTTTACATTTTACCTTGTATTTGAGACTAGTAGACTCTATCTTTTATTCTGCTGGAATGTAATAAATTCTGAGACTTGTACTTTACTCTGGAATGGGATACGTATATAGATGCAGTATTTTTCTACTTGTCTTGATTATCTGGTTAGATTTCCCTAGATTGTTACAGCTTACTTCATCGTGTCCAACGATGAAGGCTGGGCGTGTCCGACTCGTGTCCGATTATTCGGGAATGGGTCGTGACATATTTTTAGTGGTGGCCCATGCAGGTCTATCCTAATAGTACCTAGGTATTAGTGTACTATTAGGGGCTTGAATTACACTAGGAAAACTTAAATTACCGCATAGGAAATCGGGTACATCGGGTACATATGGTTATTATATAAACATTTACATTTTCTGGTAGATTAGGTTTTTATCAATCATGAAGTTTTCTTTCTTTTACAGGATGGTCACTACGAGGAAGATCGCGGATCAGCCCGGAGTCGCAAGCAGTTCGGATCAGCAGGCTGCACCGGACGTTCCAGCAGATCAGCTTCCACCATCGCCTCCGATCTTTCTGCCGCTACCCTCGATGATGATGTTTGACGGCGCTCAAGTGATGGCGATGTTCCAGCAGTTTATGGAGGCCCAGAATCACCAGGCTGTGCAGTTCAGGGAGGCTCAGAGTCAGCAGGCCGCACAGATCAGAGCGACCGTCGTCGACGCACTCAGGACCAGAGAGCCGGAATCACCAGCTCCAGCAGCACCGAGACCAGGGACGGCCAAGGAGTACCAGAACCTCTATCCGATGGACTTCTTGGGCAACGAGGGGATCATCTATGCGGATGAATGGCTGGAGAATGCAGAGAGGACCTTAAAGATGGCGCAGATCCCGGATATTCTGAAGGTGGAGGTGGCTAGCATGCGACTCTTCGACTTGGCCAGAGCTTGGTACCGGGAGGAGCCCCAGTTGGCGGAGCCCCCGGTGTCTTGGACAGATTTTAAAACTCTGTTCAAGAAGAAGTTTTTCCCAGAGGTGGAGCGGGATGAGCTGAGGATGCAGTTCGAGACGCTGCAGCAGGGGACGATGACGGTTGCGCAGTACACTTCAGAGTTTATTAGACTCAGCAGGTTCACGGAGAACCTAGTCAGAGCGCCGGAGGACAGAGCTTGGAGATTCAAGAAGGGTCTCACCAAGGAGCTGCGACATGCGGTGGCGATTAGTCAGGCGACGACCTATGCGAGCATCCTCAAGATTGCTCAGGCTATAGAGAAGGAAGCAGATCCGAAGCTGAAGAGGGATTAGGACGTGGGCATAGCAGTTTCCAGGCACCTACAAAGAGGGACCAGACTCAGATTCAGGAGAGGCTACAGCAGCCGGCACAACAGCATCACCGTCCAGCCAAAGCTCCTACACATCAGCATCAGAGACAGCAGCAGGCAGTTACTTGCATATTTTATTACCGGCCGGGACACCGCTTCGACGAGTGCCGCAAGAGGCTCGGACTCTATTTATTATGCGGATCAGACGCACACCAGATGAGAGATTGCCCACAGGCTGTGACTAGACTGACAGTAGGACCTAGAGGAGCTGGAGGACCACCACCTATACCACCCAAAGCTCTACCAGCTGCACCACAGAGGGGACCGGCTTTATCCACTCAGCAGCAGTAGTTTGCTCAACGTCAGCAGAGGGAAGGACCGCAGTAGGGACGTGCTTACGTCATGGCTGCAGTTGAGGAGGACGAGGCGGTACCAGATGTGATCACAGGTTCTATACTTTTACATTCTTTTCCTGTCATTGCATTGTTTGATTCTGGAGCCACCCATAGCTTCGTATCATATGAGTTTCTACATAGACACGACTTCACGCCCAAGCCTACTAGGAGGAACTGTCGGATTATGACAGGAGGAGGGGTAGTGCCAGTCAGTGAGATGGTGGATGCCAGTCAGTGAGATGGTGGATTGCCCTATCACTATAGCTAGGAGAGAGATTAGAGCTCGACTTCTAGTGATGCCATTGCCCGGATTTGATATAGTCCTCGGCATCGACTGGATGAGCGAGCAGTTTGCCGTAATAGACTGCCATGAGGGGAAGGTAATCTTCAGCCCGCCAGGAGTTCCACCGTTCGAGATCAGCCGACGAGTTGCAGAGGGGCCAGAGGGAGTCTACTTCGGAGCAGTCGCAGAAGACCAGGAGTTGCCGCATCCGCTGATTGCAGAGTATCTCGACGTCTTCTCCGAGGAGTTGCCAGGATTGCCGCCAGATCGAGATGTGGAGTTCAGCATCGACCTAGTGCCCGGATCAGCGCCGAAGTCCCAGCATTGCTATAAGATCAACCCAAAGGAAGCTGCAGAGTTGAAGGCCCAGATTGATGAGCTGGAGGGCAAGGTTTTATTCGGTCCAGTGCCTCACCCTGGGGAGCACCAGTACTCTTCATGCCCAAGAAGGATGGGACTGTGAGGATGTGTATCAATTACCATGTACTCAATAACATCACCATCAAGAATAAATATCCTTTGCCACGGATTCATGAGCTGTTTGACCAGCTTAGTGGAGCGAAGGTCTTTTCCAAGATTGATCTTCGGTCGGGATATCACCAGATGAAGGTTCAGGAACAGGATATTTTGAAGACAGCTTTCAACACCTGATACGGCCAGTTTGAGTTTCTAGTGATGCCGTTCGGACTCACCAATGCCCCAGCAGTGTTTATGAACTTGATGAATAAAGTTTTTTACAAGTATTTGGACTAGTTTGTCGTAGTCTTTATTGACGACATTCTGATATATTCGAAGACCAAGGAGGAGCATGTGGAGCACCTACGGATTGTGTTGGAGATTCTGCGAAAAGAGAAGCTGTACGGAAAACTCTCGAAATATGAGTTTTTCTTGGACAAAGTGGAGTTCCTAGGGCATGTGGTGACTGGTGAGGGGATTTTTGTGGATCCTAAGAAGATTGAGGCAATTGAAGCATAGGCACCTCCCAAGTCAGTAGTAGAGATTCGTAGATTCCTGGGTCTAGCAGGATACTACAGGATGTTTGTGAAAGATTTTGCCAAGATCGCAGAGCCTATGACCAAGCTTACACGAAAGGACGAGGAGTTCATCTGGAGCGACGCCTGCCAGTCAGCATTTGAAGAATTAAAGAGAAGACTCACGACAGTACCAGTTCTAGCTTTGCCATCTGGATCGGGAGGATTCGTCATCTACAGCGATGCTTCAGGGAAAGGCTTGGGATGTGTGCTTGAGCAGAACAAGAGGGTCATTGCTTATGCATCTGGACAGTTGAGGCCTCATAAGAAGAATTATCCCACATATTACTTGGAGCTTGCAGCAGTCATTTTTTGCCTTGAAACTGTGAAAGCACTATTTGTATGGGGAGAGAGTGGACATCTTCACGGACCACAAAAGCCTGAAGTATGTCTTTACTCAGAAGGAGCTGAATATGAGGCAGCACAGATGGCTGGAACTCATGAAGGATTTTGACATCAATCTACAATACCACCCTGGGAAGGCGAATGTGGTAGCAGATGCTCTTAGTCGATATCCTGTTGCTATGTATCTCACTATGGACCGGCATCTTCTAGAGGATCTCGAGAGCCTTGGGATCGAGATTGTTCTACCAGGAGTAGGAGGGTAGCTGATGCACATGCAGATACAGTCAGGACTTTTAGAGAAGATCAAGGAGGCCCAGTTTCTTGATGAGGGACTCCGATGTCTTAGAGCTCAGGCGGAGGCAGGATTGCTTGACGACTTCACTATTGCGGAGGACGGATCTTTGAGGCACGGGAACCAGTTGTGTGTGCCCAAGGACTTACGGGAGGAAGTGATACAGGAGGCCCACCAGTCGCAGTATTCTATTCATCCTAGGTCTACCAAGATGTACAAGGATCTGCGAGAGTATGTTTGGTGGTATGAAATGAAGAGAGAGGTTGCCAGATTTGTTTTCAGATGCCTTGTGTGCTAGCAAGTCAAGACGGAGCGCCAGAGACTAGTAGGATTACTCCAGCCTTTATCTATTCCAGAATGGAAGTGGAAGCATATCACCATGGACTTCGTCTCTGGATTACCGCGTACTCCTAGTGGCAAGGACGCTATTTGGGTGATCATGGACAGACTGACGAAGTCTGCTCATTTCATTCCGTTCAAGGTAGGGCTGTCGACCGAGAAGCTTGCAGACCTCTACATGCGGCAGATTGTGCGAATTCACGGGGTGCCAGTGAGCATTGTTTCAGACAGGGACAGCCGCTTCACATCACACTTCTGGAGCAGTCTACAGCTGAGCTTGGGGTCACAGTTGAAGTTCAGTACCGCCTATCATCCACAGACGGACGGGCAGTCCGAGAGGACCATTCAGACACTAGAGGACATGCTGCGGGTTTGCGCACTCGACTTCGACGGTTCGTGGGAGGATCATATGCATCTGGTGGAGTTTGCCTATAACAATAATTATCAGGCTAGCATTAAGATGACCCCGTTCGGCACTGTATGGGCGGAGATGTCGCACACCGTTATCTTAGGACGACATTGGCGAGAGGGCTTTGCTTGGGCCAGAGATGGTGGTAGACTCAACTGAGAAAGTCAGACTGATCAGGGAGCATCTCAGAGTTGCACAGGATCGGCAGAAGCACTGGGCGGACAGCAGCAGACGGCCACTTGAGTTCACGATTGGAAATAGAGTGTTCCTGAAGATCTCGCCGACCAGGGGCATCATCAGATTTGGCAGAGGCGGAAAGCTCAGTCCGAGGTACATCGGGCCCTTCGACGTGACGGCACGGATTGACGAGGTGGCATACCGACTAGCGCTTCCAGCTAGCTTAGAGGGAGTGCACGACGTTTTCCACGTATCCCAGCTTCGACGCTACATTCCAGATCCGAGCCATATGGTGGACTATTCAGAGCTAGAGATGGGTCCGAGCTTGACCTACGAGGAGCAACCAGTGGAGATCCTGGATAGGAGGAAGAAACAACTTCGGAACCAGACTATTCCACTTGTCCGTGTCATGTGGAGACATCACTCTCCGGGAGAGTCCACATGGGAGCGCAAAGACGAGATGCGAGAGCGCTATTCTAGCTTGTTTGTTTGATTGTACTCTTGTGTTCAAGAATTCTATTTTCAATAAATGAATTATGTTTGAATTTTTTGTGATTTTGAGATTTACTTCGTGGGTCTTCGAATTTCGAGGAAGAAATTTTTCAAGGGGAGAGATTTGTAACTTCACTTCCCTAATTTTGAGAAATTAAAATTATTTTTATAATAAGTTTAGCTTTAAATAGTAAATAATTGGGATATATATTTTGGAGGAAAATGATTTTAGGAGCCGGAATTTTAAATTTTGAAAGTTTGCTGTAACAAACTTGGGGCCCACTCTTTCCACTCTTCCAAACTAATTAATATTTCTTCATAACTGATTTATTTGCATTTTCTGCAATTATTGAAAAAGGGTGAGGGCTTAAGTGAATATGTGCCAAATGGTGGAAGGTGTATTTTGCAAAAGTTACATTTCCTTATTTAAGTTGGTTTGAGGAGAGAGACTCAGAATACCCATTCCTCATTTCCCAATTCTTTCCGAGCTCCTCTCTTTCCCAATTGATCGGGATCAAACCCTAGTTCATCGGCGGCGACGGAGATGGCCATGGCGACCGAAATCTCACCGAGCACTGGCGTCTAGCACTATTTTTCGACAGCGGCGCCACCCTCCCTCGACGACGACGTCTGTAGACTGACTCCTTCTCCATCAGATCACTCCACGTCGACTCATGGGCGGAGCTCAGGCGAACTTCTTCCTCGGTGGCATACGATCGTTTCTCCGGCGGTTGTCCTTCCAGATCGACGACAACGAGGTGAGCCCGACTCATATCCTTGAGAGAAGTTATTTTCCTTCTGAAAATCCTCTGATCTCATGATTGGTGAGATCCTGGCCAGGTCTGACCGGGTTCTCCGAGGCGAGATTTTCTGACAAGCATCGGCTGGTCATCCCTGAGTCCTCATCATGAGTTCCTCACGACGACGGAGAGTGGTGTATGTCCTAAAAATCAAGTTGCATCTATCAAATAGACAGAGAATTCTCAACTGCGCACCCTTCAAATCACTACGCCAAAACATGCATTTTTCGACGGACCAAAACCGTCGTAAATCACATTAAACGACAGTTTTGGTCTGTCAGAACATCCGTCGTTAATAGCGTGTCCCAAAATTTAAACGACAGTTATGGACTGTCGTTTTATAGCTGAATAAAACGACAGTTTTCATCTGTCAAATAAAAACGATGGACTAAAACTGTCAAATAAATTGAAAATTGGTCTACACCTATTTTTTCTTTTTCAACAGGTAAGGTATGTCATTTTTTTGAAACAGAATTTAAAAAAAAAAACTCAATGCATCTATATCAAATCAATTTAAACATGTTTATCCTCCATATAAAACTGAAATACATATGAAATTAAAATTTCATATAAACATAAGCCATCATCAACAATGAATTTTTTTAATCAAAATTATATTGACCAACAAACGTATCGAGTTTACATAGCGATAATCCATCAAAGACAAAAAAAGTAAATATTGCTAGCTCACATCGGTTTCAGTCTCATGATGAACAAAAAGAAAGGAATGTTATTGCTAGCTTACAATATTAAGTTTAGTACAAAAAAGGAGAATTTCAAAATCTCACAAACTGAACTGAATATTTTGGCCAATTGATCATTTCTCCGACAGTAATATCATCAAACTTTCCGTCTCTATCGAACAACATCTCATTGCCATCAAAAACTTCATCGACAATTATATTATAAGCTTCATCATTGCATGGCGCATCTGTATTCACACGTCCAATAGCAACAGCTTTCTTTCTAAAATTCTTTAAAAGACAAGTCTTTATGGGCAAGGTAGAGTGATCATGTCCCTATATACAAAAAAAAAACATAAGTATATGATAGTTCTTCATTCTAACAAGTATATTTAGACCTCAATGCAATGAAGCTTGTCGTTCAACACAAGTTATAATCCAATCGACAATTTGTAATCAGGAATAGACTATGGGAAGATACATTGAAAGATTCATGAATTCTGGAATCAGTTACCATATTTGAATACTACAGAGAAGTGAAGGATTCATGGACCAGTCAAGCTACTATACATAATAATTTCACCAAACCTCGGAAGACCTACTAGCTTAAGTTATAAGAGTAATCTAATACATATGGTATAGCAAAACTAAAGCTATTATATTAGAAACTACTTACCGTAGAAGGACTAGGAGCATGAAACTGTGATGAAGATTGACTTGATCTAGTAGTGTTACTTCCTACAGTCTGCAGGGAAGCTACTGTTTCTTCAAGATTCTCTATCCGATTTAGTAGAGCATCATTTTTTTGCTTTTCTCGACGAGCAATCTCCCGGCTTGCAGCCGAAGCACGAATCTCCGTCTTGGAAACACCTTGACCCATTCCATGTACATAACCCTTACCATCACGGCCCAATACCTAAAAAAGTTTCAAAAGAAGAGAAAGTAATTATATATTATAAACTTGTAATAAATTATAAACAAGCATAAAACTTAATTAGCATCACACACCATTGCAACAGCATCATTATCCAAATCTTTCTCTCCTAAGTAGGGATCTTCATCTACAAGTCTTTTAATTTTTTCCTACAAGATAAAACGGAGACAAATATGACAATTAAGTATTCATATTCATTAAATACAATTAGAAGAAAGAAGTCAAAAGTTGAGCTTACTAAGTATTCGAACCCGCTCGTAGACTGGGTAACACGTGTAGGATCATTTTTACTAGTGTTTAGGTGTGTGGCCAAGTATAACACAGATCTATTAACTTCACCTGTAGGACTCGCCTTTTTCTACATCAAGACAGAAAATAAATTATTAATATATTTTCATATTGCAATGTAATACAAGGAACTGATAGATAATATAATATTAACATCTTTACCAGTTCATGCGCTACCCTCGCACAACCTTTTCTACCGGTTGTATGTAAAATCTTCACCTTTTTCCTCGCATTCCTTCCAGAATCACGACGTGCTTGATCTTCATTTGTAGAGTGCAATTCAACAAAAGCTTCCCAATCTTCTTTCTTTATAGCTTCTACCACAATACTTTTTCGCTCTGCAACAGTTTCAACTCTATCGCAAATCTTTCGTAGTTCTCCCTTCCAATTTCTCCAAGCACTGTTAGCTTTTTTCAAAATTTTGTCTTTATAAATTTCCGGTACTTGATATTCATTCTGCAATACAAAAGATAGATGTACATATACAAGAGAATAAGAAATCAGTTTGACATGAAATACACTTTTCCTAGCATAACAAACAAAGAAACATGTAGATATATGTTATTCCCTGATTTGTTATTCTCTGATTTGTTATTCCAGAGAATAACAAACTGATTTGTTATTCTCTTGTTTCTTTGTTTGAATATATTTAGATATATGTACATATATCATATATCAGTTTGTATGATATATAAAAACTAAGGTATGTGGATGCAGATTCCAGGTTCACACAAACTAAGGTATGTGGATGCAGATTTGTTGTTCTCTGGAATCTGCAGATTTGTTATGCAGATTCCAAATCATACAAAACAGAGTATGTTGGCATGTAGATACTGGATTCACAAAGAAACATGTAGATATGAAACTGGCGTTGAACATGGTGTGTTCAAAACATGAACACTATTCAGGAACGGCTAATATCAAAGTTAAAGGACAGAAGCAAACAGCAAATAAAAAGCATCCAAAAATGTGCAGAACGTTTCCCACCATGCCTATTCGAATATCAGTGCCAGTTATGTTTAATGAATCTTTCACTTCAGAAAACCTGTGAAACTAGTGTGGAAAAAGACATCGTGGCTTGAACTCTTATAAGTTTGCGAAGTTGACATCACTACAAATAAATGTGTATTTAAATGCCCTTCTATGTGTCTTGCTTCATTACAGTATATTTCACGAACCAATTTTATACTTAATAGTCAATATCTCATTGCTCTTTGATAACAGGATTTTTCCATTAGAAATTATCTTCTATTACCATCCAGAGATCATCAACAGGTCATATCAGTCTAAACATCCTAAGATATCCTTAAATCTGAAATCAACTGGATTGATAAGGCCAACCGTGAAGCCAAATTTGAGGCCTAAATATCTGAATTTCTATCGAAAATCTACAATTTCAATAGTGCATTACACATTCGGCACTATTCCAGCTATGGGCAAAACAGCTTCTTACAGAACTATCCTACAGCTCCAAGTGCTAGCAAAAAAGCATAGGTCAAGTGCAACAACAGTAGCAAATGTTTGCAGTCATTCCAAACAGTGAAAAGGCTACAGTTCTGAAGCCTAGAAGGCAGACAGGAAGAGGCATAAAAATATCACAAGTTTGGGTTCCCTGATCATATATTCCTCATAAACATTGCATTGGTAAGGTTGGTATAAACTTTCTTCACCTTACAAAGCTCCTCCTCAAAGAATAACACATTGTCAGTTTATACAAAGGGGATAACAGAACATGCACAATATACTCTGAACGAATAGATTAAGAAATCATGTATCCCCTAGGACCAGCATCCATATCTAAATCCTATTTTAAGTCAGTCTTGTAGGTATTCCTCACAGTTTTTTTTGTGGGGGTGGGGGTGGGAGGGGTGTTCACTGAGATGAATGTACTTTAACCTACTACTGTGCCTTTCATATTTTGGAGGAAACTAAAGCAGGAGTATCCAATGTCCAGCATTATCACTAATGCTGCTAGATGAGGTAATTTAACCACATGGATGATTTCAGAAACCCCTCTCCTCCATGTTTGTCTACAAAGTACAAGAGAAAGGCAGATATGGTATGGTTCAATGCCGGCGTTGTTGTCAATAGTGATGTGATGTGACTCACTTTCTTTCAGAAGCATTTGGTAGTAATAAGTGACTAGGGAGGATACAACTTCTGTTGGGAGCCCTGATATAGAAAGCATACAAAGGTTAGATTAATATGCTGCTCTCAATGCAATTCATATCTGATCCTCACCATAAATGGGACATTGCCCAGATAGTTTAGTTTACTGGATTCACAAAGAAACATGTGAAAATGTAGGATTTTACTTGTTTTAAGGCATTCTGCAGCTGCCAATGTAACCTGGCAGCCAAAAGGTGTTGTAGGGAGGTTGGTAATCATTCAAAGAAAAGGCAGAGTATGTTGGCATGTAGATACTGCAGATTTGTTGGCATGTAGATACTGCAGATTTGTTGTTCTCTGGAATCTGCAGATTTGTTATGCAGATTCCAAATCATACAAAGCAGAGTATGTTGGCATGTAGATACTGGATTCACAAAGAAACATGTAGATATGTTGGCAAATAGATTAATATGCTGCTCTCAATGCAATTCATATCTGATCCTCACCATAAATGGGACATTGCCCAGATAGTTTAGTTCACTGGATTCACAAAGAAACATGTGAAAATGTAGGATTTTACTTGTTTTAAGGCATTCTGCAGCTGCCAATGTAACCTGGCAGCCAAAAGGTGTTGTAGGGAGGTTGGTAATCATTCAAAGAAAAGGCTCCTGGAAACAATTGGGACATTGCCCAGAGCAGGCTTAAAATAGTTTGGTCATTTTAAGTGTTTAGTTCCTGGAAACAATGTTCCGCTGAGGCCTACCAGTTAAAGAACTCA
Source organism: Iris pallida (assembly GCA_029216955.1). Taxonomy (NCBI): domain Eukaryota; kingdom Viridiplantae; phylum Streptophyta; class Magnoliopsida; order Asparagales; family Iridaceae; genus Iris; species Iris pallida. The sequence goes on along the minus strand of JANAVB010034617.1, from coordinate 9,186,349 downwards.
CGAAATGGGGCATAATAGGAGCTGAAAATATGAGAGAAAATGAATCATAACAGATCAATTAGCAAGTACAATATCTGAAGAGGTGAATGCTAGGAAGCAAGCAACTAATATGTGGAAAACAACTATCAAAACAACTAGCAAGTACAAACATAATACCTTAGTATTGTAGAGATAAGTGATGACATAATACCTTAGTATCTATGAGCTTGACATTCAAGTTTAATAAAAAAAACAGATCAATTATAGTGGTAAGAGTAAAAAAAATGCTTCTAGATATCTGTAGCATTTAAACTAAGTATCTTTTTAGAGCCTATGAATGATCTTGTTCAACAACTGATCCTTAAAGAGAAATAATATGATTCTGAACAAGACTGATGATCTTAACTATCTCAATTTAAGACCCTTTTACTCCAAATCTTTGAATTTTGTCAGAAGTGCTAGAATTGTGAAAAGTGAAAGAACTGCCAATGGGTCCACAGGCATGGCACTAATTTTAGAGTGTCAAGACATCCTAGGCAGAAATGATGGCCATAGTAACTGATATTTGGTTTATAGCTTCAAAATTTGACCCTTTGTTGATTTAGCCTGCCTAATTAAGGGGATGGCAAGAAGCTTGGCAGATAATGTAATTAGAGGAAATCAAACAGTGAATGGTATTGCAGAATCAATTAGAGGTTTAAACGGTGAATGGTATTGCAAAATCAAATATGAACTTGTATGACCAGTTATCAACTTATATTTCTGAAGCAGATAATATGATGGAGTGTATCAGTTTGAGTGTCAGTCATGCATATGTCTTTGAGTGTCAGTCATGCATGTCTTTGAGTTGCAAACTGATTTGAGTGTATCAGTTTCTTTAACAAACAAAATTAGCTCACCTTAACACTTTTCCATATGTCTTCTTTGATATTTTTTGGAACTCGTCTCCAATCCTCAATTCTAGGTGGACAATGTGCTTTTGCTATCTTTCCAACAGCCGATGAAAATTGTGTTGATCCAATATCCACAGGTTGTCCATACTCGTTAAATATTATTATCTTTTGTGTACCTATGAACAAATACAATATTAGGACTAATTGTCATCAACATGATAATTAAAACTAAGCAAACAAACACAAAATAACCACCTGATTGATTTAGTGGACTTGTGTTTCCTTGACTCCCATCCGATTGGTTTTCTATAATTGTGTTTCCTTGACTCCCACCTGAAGCATGATTGTCGTCAACATGATTTCTTGTACTTGTATTTCCAGCACTATTTACTCGATTTACTCCATCACCTGACATAATAAAACTAAGAAAAGAGACACAAACATCATCAAATAACACACTAAAAAGTATCATCACATTAATATTTACTACGATAAAAAACACATTTATTGCAAAAAACCACAACTCAAATATCGATAACCAAACAAACAACTAAAATGTTGATAACCAAACAAAATAAGTATCGTCATATTACACAAGTGCCATCACACAACTAAAAATGTCAATAATCAGTAATTTTCATCATCTTCTAAAGCGTCAGCAAGTGCTGCCGATATCAATGAAGCTTCGTCAGCTGCACCAGTAAAAACAAAGGGATCTTCATAAGCATCCACTTCGTGACTTAGTTTTTTGGGAGACTCTAAAACAACATGCCAATCATCTCTGGTTTCATCCTTGCAATAAAAAACTTGAGTTGCTTGTGAAGCATGGATAAATGGCTCATCATCTTCACTTGTGTTTTTTTTAAACCTCGCAAAGTTTACAAAAATCAAATTTGTCTCTGGATCCACTACACATCCATTTACTTTGTCTTCGGTACGCACCCAATCACAATAGAAGACTGTTTGTGTGAAATCATAATAATTTAATTCGAGGATTTGTTTGACAATGCCATAGTAAGCTGCATCTGCATCCTCAATGTTCTTATCTTTAGCACTTGCTCTAAAAGAGGTTAGAGCATTCATGGCGACACCACTGTTTTGTGTAGTCAAGTTTAGCTCTGCATCGGTTGTATAAAAAATATACCCATTTACTGTGTAGGCATTATACGATATCGCTTTATAATCTGGACCATTTGCGAGCCTCTTAAAAGGAGTCATTTTCTCATGTTGAAGTTGTTGCCTTATCCAAGGAATATAACCCATGGGCTTCTTTGTTTGGAGACTTCCTCTTTGATTTTTTCCACTAGACTTAAGGCTCTGAACATATACTTTGTATTTCCTGTGTAAACAAATTATATAAAGCTACTTTAATCACTTTATGTTTCAGTTTACAAAGTATATAAAGAAAATTGAACTGGGAATTTAATTAAGATTGTGTTAAAGTGTTACTTACTCTTCCCATTCAGTATTTTCTGCAGAATGCTTCAAATCGAACGCGCAGTGAATGGACTGCGCAGGAAACAGATTGCGCTACAAATCGAACGCGCAAGCTGAACCGCGCTGCCACCAGAGCGCGCTACGCTGACGTGGCAATGCCATCATTACCTGACAAAGATCGGATCTTCTGACAGCCTGACAGCCCAAAAAATGAGGAGTCCGTTCGTTTCTTGTCCAGCACAGCACTCGAGAAATAGCTGTACAACTTCAGCGCAATCGGCCAGTCCAACATCAGCGCAGTCTGCCAGTTTGACCAAGCCTGAATCCCAGCGCTGTTCAGTGACCAGAAGGAAGCACAGTTTGATGCTAGCGCAATTCGGTTAGCACAATTCATCAAATAACTGATATTTATTACGTGGCTCACATGCCATCAATTGCTCGCCACGTGGCAACCGCCTGTACACGACCAAGCGCATTTCAATCAAACAATGTCACGCGTCTGAATACAGTTAGCCCACGATCGAGCAACTGCCTCATAGGCCAGCGCAGTTTGCAGTCTGCGCAGTCTGTCGCCAGCGCAGTTCATCATGCGCAATCCAGAATAACTACAAATTAGTTATTTCTAGAACCCTATAAATAGAGTTTCAAGTCCTTCATTAAGGGGATCAGATTATTATCATATCATTATTATCATCAGAGATCAGGAGTTCTTGTCCAAGTGCTGTTGTATTCTTCAGAGGCTATCGTCTTCAAAGTTTACATCGTCCAAGGGATAAAGCGATCGTCATCAGATTGGATTCCTATAGTTCTACTTTCCCAGAATTCAATTATAATTTTCTTACAAAGTTTGTGAAATAAAGACTTATGTTTTTGCAAAGAAAATGACGACTCTGCTGGGGACGACATTCTCCTCCGACGAGGAAGTGACAACTCAATGTGACATTGCGTCTATCGGAAAGACGCAGAAGACGCTGGTTGTGAAGGTCAACCAGACTGCCTATGAAGCGATGATCAACTCTGGGTCTACTCGTCGCACTGTGGCCTCTACCAAGAACAGGGTCCGTTCAGTGTGGACTCCGAAGTCCTCTGTGCAATCCGCTGCGCAGTCATCTGCGCAACCTACTGTCTCTACTGCCAAGGAACCAGTAGCCTCTCCTGTCCTTGCGCAAAACACCACCTGCGCTGCCAAAGCACAAGCCAGAGCTCCTATTGTCCATGCGCAGTGCACTGCTCATCTTGCTGCAGCACAATCCACAACCTATGCTGCTTTGGCACAATCCAAAACTCCTCTTCCTTTGGCGCAATTGGCGAAGTCTTTCCCTCTTGCGCAATCCACTGCTCCTTCAAACAGAGTGCAACTCGAGCCCTCTGTTGCCAAAACTTCACTAGTTGCTTCTTCTAAAACACAAGTTGTACTTCCTGCTGGTTCTATGGCCAAGGAGCCCTCTGTCATCATCTCTAGAGGGGAAGTTGCTACTCCTTCTGTTCCTGCGCAACCCACAGGAGGTAGTCTTTTGACTGTTCCTCCTCCGTCTCAGCATAAACAGAAAGGCCCTTTGGTCTTTTCTCGATCTTTCGCAGTCCAGAACTCGGAAAACGACAGAGGGAAATGCTTTTTAGCCAACCCTTCACAAAATAAAGGAAAAGGCCCTTTGGTCTTTTCTCAGTCTTCTCCGATTTTTACTGCAGAAGATCCATCTGAATGTGCCTCGGCACTAAACAGTATAAAAACTTTTCCTGCTAATGTAAAACCCCTAAATTTCTACTATTTTTTTTATTTAAAATTTGTACTTATTTAAAATTTTGTATTATACGTCGCATAGTCGTATTTTACGTCGCGCACGAAATTTTTTTTTCGAAATTGCTCGACGAGTGCGATTATGTGCGAGCGTACATATTTTTGAAAATATTATTTTTCTATTTTTAAAGTTTCAAAATAATATACATAATAATTATTTTATTATCGTTCCAAAATTTTTCAAGTTTGTTATTTTATTTATAAAGTCCTTCATTTCTCATAATTATTAATAATAAATAATATTTTTATTGTATGCTAGAAAAGCATAATTATGATAACATCATTTTGTACCTACATATATATATTTCGTAATTATTTGCTATTTTATTTTACATAAAATGTAATTTTTGAGATTTATTAATATTAATATTTAATTATTCAAAAAGATATTTAAAAATAATTATTATTTTCGAAATTTTATTATTGGTATTTTGAAAAATATTTTTTTGGAAGTTATTGTGTCCATTTAAATCGTGATTTAATTTTTGGAGTTATTTAAATAGATTAAATAAATATTTATATTTGGAATTTTATTTATCCCATTAATTTTAAACTAAAATTTAATTTGATTTAAATTAGATTTGCATTTAGATTTGGATTTGATTTTAATTAAATTATGAATTATCTACTTGGGTTTTAAATAATCCTAATTATTATCTAATTGGGAATTTCTACATCCTATAAATAGGCAGGTACTCCTCCAATTCATCATTACTCCACAAATAATTTCCGTCCGCAGTACATCGTGTCCGTGTCACCCATCCAATTTCTTATTCCATAATTTACAAAATACAAGCCCGTCACCTCCGTGTCGGACACACCCCGACACAAATCAAATCCTAACCCTACAACCTCTCGATTTCCGGCGAAGCTCCCCGCCATCTCTCATGACCACCATCTTCGTTGTCACCACCACCCGCATCACTTGCACCACCACCATGGTTCCCTCGACTGCCTGTAGTCCACGCCGAACCCTTTTTCCGACTCCTCCTGACCGAACACCCCCAGCACCTCGACACAACAACCACCAGAACCACCATCATTATCGACGCCACCGCCACCATCGACATCGTCATCACCACCACAGCCCCGGCTAACCCAGCCACCAAAAACACCACGCCACCACCATCAATGTTTCCGGCAACCCCGCCACACCGTACCACCGCCATCGCCATCGTCATCATCCTCAAACACCACCCGACAACACCGCCACCAACCTCCACCGACACCATACCAAAATCCACAGCAAAGAAAGAAGAAGAAGTAAAGACCCTCACCTGACCTGGCCTCGACCGTCGTTCCTCTGCCGCCGTTTGCATCCCCGACTCTCGCTGGCAAGCCGCCACCGCCGCCACAAGCTTTCCTTTTTCCTCGTCATTCCGGCCACGCCAAGCCCCGACCTTCCCAAAGCCAAATCACACCCGCCGCCGGCGCCCAGGGCCACCCTCGCCGCAGCAGGCCACTGCAGCCTCCAGGACAGCGCGTCCTCAGCACCCCAACGCCGGACGAGCTGCCCGTTTCTTCCCGTCCCCCGCCGGCGGTTCGTAGCCGATCGGCCGCCCCTAGCCATGCGCAGGGCTTCTCCGCCGACGAGCCGGCGCTGCCAAGGGATCCCGCGCGCCTCTGCCTCCCAGATCAGAGGCGGCCGCCGAAGTCGCAGCCGCCGTCTCCAGTCGAGCACGGCGCCCGTCGACTCCAGTCGAGCACGGCGCTCCGCCGACGACGAGAAGCGCCCCCATCCTCTTCCTCCTCCGCGACCCTCGCCGCACCGCCACGGAGCCGCGTCGCTCCTCCTCCCAGTCGGAACCCCCTCCGCCTTGGCCGACTCTCCAGAGTTTCCTCCGCCGCGCGCCAGCCTCCGACGCCGCCCTCTCCCAGCCAACCCCGGTGAGATCCCCTTTTTTCCCAATCCTCTCTGTTCTCTCTCTCTCGTGCTCTGTGGAATAGATTTAGGGATTTTCATGTTTTTTTATAATAATAATAATATTATTATTATTATTATTATTATTATTATTATTATTATTAATATTATTATTATGATTGTTATCATTATTATTAATATATTATTATCATTATTAGTATTATTATTAATCTTATTTTTATTATTATTATTATTATTATTATTATTGGTAATTTTTACATATAAGTAGATTTTTGCTAAAAGGTTTATTAATACCATTATTATTATCTTTAATATTGTGTTGCATTAAACAAATAAATATTTAATAAACAAATACTTTTAACTAATAAAAATATATTATGACGTGCTATTTCGTCTAAGACTTTTTATACAGTTTTAGCAACAAAATAATTCTTTATTTTTGAAAGTTACAGTTTTTCCTTTGCCATAAATGACTTCTAAATATTTCGAATAATTACTTCAATATTTTTCATATATAAATATAGTTTTATCTAAAAAGCATGTTTTTACGGACTTAGTTTTTCTTACCTAAAACGATTCTTGATTTTTAGTTATGTAAAATATTTTACTAATAAAATTTAGACTCCAAAATATTATGAAATAAATTATAAAACTAGTGTAAGTAATTATTTACTCCAAATTCTCTTATATTGTCAAATCTTGAAAACGACTGATCCTACGTTCCCATTTCTTTGCGAATCGGATCATGTGTGCAACGACCTTGACTATTGGACAAGCAGGACTTGTCGGAGCATCACACCACCCCAGGCGACCCACCAGGCAAGACACCTTGCCTTTACTGTTTAAATTTTCTGCTCAATATCATGCATGTTTTAGTTGTTTCTTTTTAAATTATATGTAAATGCAAATTACAATATTTTATAAAATTGGCTTAGAGTTAAGGGACTACCGTCAAAATTTAGTGTGTCTCATTGACTTGTCACGATTATACACGAGTTGTGTGTGAGAGTTGTGAGTATCATATAGAGGTCACTTGCGTGTAGGCTGATCCTCCGTGCGCATGCGTTAAGATATAACTGCTAATAGATTGTGTAGAAGACTTGGCAGTTATTAAGGATTAAACAGTGTCGTGGAGTCGACACATGTAGAGTATCATGGGGAGGGAGAAGACAGTTATTAGCGTAGGGGCTACATGTTCAGTACACATATAGATTTGGGCCGATAGTGTCTCGGATGAGCGCTACTTACTGCCCCGGGGCCGATAGTTCTCGTATGAGAGCTACTTTCTGCCCATCGTTGATAGTGCCTCTTATGAGCGCTACCTACTACTACTCTCTCTCCATCTATGCTGAACACTATAAGCTCCTGCGTAGAACGTTGTCTTCTCAAGTGTATATCACATAGAATGGTTAGAACCCTTTACGCATGTATGTTTTCTATTGAGCTCTTACTATTCAGTTTATGGCATGATATTATGTGTCTTGTTGCGTCCCTCTGAGGACCTAGTTTTTCCCCAGGTGTGTGTTTTCGCGATTTCTTGCAGGTGCTCTAGCTAAGGCCATGGCTTGCGCTCTATTCTGTCGTGATGATTACTCTTGGATTCGTCACTTGCTCTCGCTTGCTAAATTTTTTTCTTGTATATTTTTTCTCTATTTAATTTGGTTGGTAGTGGACTTTGTCTCCGCCCAACTATTGTGTACATGACAAACTCAAAGTTGCTTTATATCATTATTTATCCTTGTGGATGAGATTTAGTTGTCTTGGATTACTACATTTACAGCTTATGTATATATACGAGTCGTATATTTACTCGTATGTATACAGCTGGCATGATACGTTTTAGTCCTACTATTTTGGGACTGGGGCGTTATATGTTTTTGTGGTGGCCCATGCAGGTCAAGATAAATTGTTTGGTTACTTTACCGTACCAAGCAAGCCTGCGAATAGGATTAGAAGTCTAGGATCTCATCCACATACTTGACCACTTTCTTCAATCTACCGTTTGACTCATCGATTGCATCTTGCTTGATTCCTTCTATCCTTATCCTTATCTTCCCTTCGTGCTTGCTAGAGATTGACCCTATTAGTTAGCTGTCCCAAACACCATTAGTTTAATTCTTTTAAGTTGGGTAGAATGCCTTGTGACCTAGCAATCCCTTGGTACTTGTAAAGTTTAGAGGGCCCTAACCCATTTGGTTAACCAAGCCTTGGTCAATAAAACCGTAGAATGATAGTATAGGAATAAACAAGACTTAGATTCCTATGACTCTTAGACTATTCATATTTGTTCTTTATTTCAATCGTAATCTCGTGCCTATATTTTTTACCACCTTGACTAATGTTGCTACTATAATCTAGTTTTGCAAACTCACCCATTTATCGAGTTTGTTCATGACTTATGCTATTGAGCGCGCTCACTAGCCTATTGTCTAATCAGAACCGGTGCATAATGGTCTGATCAACCAAGTGCACCTTTGGTTCGCTTTTGTCTATTACTCTACGTGGATAGGGACATAATTAAACTTGGCCCTTACAATCCCATCCACGACTGCCTTGATAATTCTTTTGAAATTATTCGATCGTCTTTGAATCACGTATTCGTATTCGATAACGCCTCCTTCAAACTCTATATTGCTTTCGCCTTCACCTATTTTAGGAGGACGAAAGCGTTATACTAGAGGTTCCCCTAGTTATCCTATCCCTTGTGACCATTAACATTCAATGTGACTATATCTTTGTCTTAACCACTCGTCCTTTCCCTCGACCCTAAATCTACAATCTTAACTTTCTAATCACTTGAATTTAGGAGTGATTACAATCGCCTCTTAATCATATCCTCAACCTAGACTACGACCATATAAACTTCTAAATTTCTAATCACTTGAACCCTTCTATCTACCGTTGTGCCTTCTCATCCCCCCTACGAATTCTTAATTTCGAGAACGAAATTTTTTTAAGTTGGGTAGGATGTAAAACCCCTAAATTTCTACTATTTTTTTATTTAAAATTTGTACTTATTTAAAATTTTGTATTATACGTCGCATAGTCGTATTTTACGTCGCGCACGAAATTTTATTTTTCGAAATTGCTCGACGAGTGCGATTATGTGCGAGCGTACATATTTTTGAAAATATTATTTTTCTATTTTTAAAGTTTCAAAATAATATACATAATAATTATTTTGTTATCGTTCCAAAATTTTTCAAGTTTGTTATTTTATTTATAAAGTCCTTCATTTCTCATAATTATTAATAATAAATAATATTTTTATTGTATGCTAGAAAAACATAATTATGAGAACATCATTTTGTACCTACATATATATATTTCGTAATTATTTGCTATTTTATTTTAAATAAAATATAATTTTCGAGATTTATTAATATTAATATTTAATTATTCAAAAAGATATTTAAAAATAATTATTATTTTCGAAATTTTATTATTGGTATTTTGAAAAATATTTTTTGGAAGTTATTGTGTCCATTTAAATCGTGATTTAATTTTTGGAGTTATTTAAATAGATTAAATAAATATCCATATTTGGAAATTTATTTATCCCATTAATTTTAAACTAAAATTTAATTTGATTTAAATTAGATTTGCATTTAGATTTGGATTTGATTTCAATTAAATTATGAATTATCTACTTGGGTTTTACATAATCCTAATCATTATCTAATTGGGAATTCCCACATCCTATAAATAGGCAGGTACTCCTCCAATTCATCATTACTCCACAAATAATTTTTGCCCGCAGTGCATCGTGTCCGTGTCACCCATCCAATTTCTTATTCCATAATTTACAAAATACAAGCCTGTCACCTCCGTGTCGGACACACGCCGACACAAATCAAATCCTAACCCTACAACCTCTCGATTTCCGGCGAAGCTCCCCGCCATCTCTCACGACCACCATCTTCGCTGTCACCACCACCCGCATCACTTGTACCACCACCATGGTTCCCTCGACTGCCTGTAGTCCACGCCCAACCCTTTTTCCGACTCCTCCTGACCGAACACCCCAAGCACCCCGACACAACAACCACCAGAACCACCATCATTATCGACGCCACCGCCACCATCGACATCGTCATCACCACCACAGCCCCGGCTAACCCAGCCACCAAAAACACCACGCCACCACCATCAATGTTTCCGGCAACCCCGCCACACCGTACCACCACCATCGCCATCGTCATCATCCTCAAACACCACCCGACAACACCGCCACCAACCTCCACCGACACCATACCAAAATCCACAGCAAAGAAAGAAGAAGAAGTGAAGACCCTCACCTGACCTGGCCTCGACCGTCGTTCCTCTGCCGCCGTTTGCATCCCCGACTCTCGCTGGCAAGCCGCCACAGCCGCCACAGCCGCCACAAGCTTCCCTTTTTCCTCGTCATTCCGGCCACGCCAAGCCCCGACCTTCCCAAAGCCAAATCACCCCCGCCGCCGGCGCCCAGGGCCACCCTCGCCACAGCAGGCCACCGCAGCCTCCAGGGCAGCGCGTCCTCAGCACCCCAACGCCGGACGAGCCGCCCGTTTCTTCCCGTCCCACGCCGGCGGTTCGTAGCCATCGGCCGCCCCTAGCCATGCGCAGGGCTTCTCCGCCGACGAGCCGGCGCTGCCAAGGGATCCCGTGCGCCTCTGCCTCCCAGATCAGAGGCGGCCGCCGAAGTCGCAGCCGCCGTCTCCAGTCGAGCACGGCGCCCGCCGACTCCAGTCGAGCACGGCGCTCCGCCGACGACGAGAAGCGCCCCCATCCTATTCCTCCTCCGCGACCCTCGCCGCACCGCCACGGAGCCGCGCCGCTCCTCCTCCCAGTCGGAACCCCCCTCCGCCTTGGCCGACTCTCCAGAGTTTCCTCCGCCGTGCGCCAGCCTCCGGCGCTGCCCTCTCCCAGCCAACCCCGGTGAGATCCCCTTTTTTTCCAATCCTCTCTGTTCTCTCTCTCTCGTGCTCTGTCGAATAGATTTAGGGATTTTCATATTTTTTTATAATAATTATTATTATTATTATCATTATTATTATTATTATTATCATCATTATTAGTGTGATTATTATTATTAGTATTATTATTATAATTGTTATCATTATTATTAATATATTATTATCATTATTAGTATTATTATTAATCTTATTATTATTATTATTATTATTATTATTATTATTATTATTATTATTATTGGTAATTTTTACATATAAGTAGATTTTTGCTAAAAGGTTTATTAATACCATTATTATTATCTTTAATATTGTGTTGCATTAAACAAATAAATATTTAATAAACAAATACTTTTAACTAATAAAAATATATTATGACGTGCTATTTCGTCTAAGACTTTTTACACAATTTTAGCAACAAAATAATTCTTTATTTTCGAAAGTTACAGTTTTTCCTTTGCCATAAATGACTTCTAAATATTTCGAATAATTACTTCAATATTTTTCATATATAAATATAGTTTTATCTAAAAAGCATGTTTTTACGGACTTAGTTTTTCTTACCTAAAACGATTCTTGATTTTTAGTTATGTAAAATATTTTACTAATAAAATTTAGACTCCAAAATATTATGAAATAAATTATAAGACTAGTGTAAGTAATTATTTACTCCAAATTCTCTTATATTGTCAAATCTTGAAAACGACTGATCCTACGTTACCATTTCTTTGCGAATTGGATCATGTGTGCAACGACCTTGACTATTGGACAAGCAGGACTTGTCGGAGCAACACACCACCCCAGGCGACCCACCAGGCAAGACACCTTGCCTTTACTGTTTAAATTTTCTGCTCAATATCATGCATGTTTTAGTTGTTTCTTTTTAAATTATATGTAAATGCAAATTACAATATTTTATAAAATTGGCTTAGAGTTAAGGGACTACCGTCAAATTTTAGTGTGTCTTATTGACTTGTCACGATTATACACGAGTTGTGTGTGAGAGTTGTGAGTATCATATAGAGGTCACTTGCGTGTAGGCTGATCCCCCGTGCGCATGCGTTAAGATGTAACTGCTAATAGATTGTGTAGAAGACTTGGCAGTTATTAAGAATTAAACAGTGTCGTGGAGTCGACACATGTAGAGTATCATGGGGAGGGAGGAAGACAGTTATTAGCGTAGGGGCTACATGTTCAGTACACATATAGATTTGGGCCGATAGTGTCTCGGATGAGCGCTACTTACTGCCCCGGGGCCGATAGTTCTCGTATGAGAGCTACTTTCTGCCCATAGTTGATAGTGCCTCTTATGAGCGCTACCTACTACTACTCTCTCTCCATCTATGCCGAACACTATAAGCTCCTGCGTAGAACATTGTCTTCTCAAGTGTATATCACATAGAATGGTTAGAACCCTTTACGCATGTATGTTTTCTATTGAGCTCTTACTATTCAGTTTATGGCATGATATTATGTGTCTTGTTACGTCCCTCTGAGGACCTGGTTTTTCCCCAGATGTGTGTTTTCGCGATTTCTTGCAAGTGCTCTAGCTAAGGCCATGGCTTGCGCTCTATTCTGTCGTGATGATTACTCTTGGATTCGTCACTTGCTCTCGCTTGCTAAATTCTTTTCTTGTATATTTTTCTCTATTTAATTTGGTTGGTAGTGGACTTTGTCTCCGCCCAACTATTGTGTACATGACAAACTCAAAGTTGCTTTATATCATTATTTATCTTTGTGGATGAGATTTAGTTGTCTTGGATTACTACATTTACAGCTTATGTATATATACAAGTCGTATTTACTCGTATGTATACAGCTGGCATGATACGTTTTAGTTCTACTATTTTAGGACTGGGGCGTTACAGCTAAAGGAAAGAACATTGATCAAAGAGGCATCTTGCCTACTCCTGTTGCACATTTCCAACATCTCCCAACTCTTCGGATGTCCCGCTCAAAACAGAGGAAATTGCTGGTGTCTCAGACAGAAACCCCTGGGAGTGAGTTTGCTGATCTCCGGGTTTATCTCAATAGACCTCGGTCTACATCAACTTCGGCGAATCGCAAGTAGCCAATGCCGAAGATGAACCTGCATCAGAGGCAAACTTCCAGGATGAAAAATCCTGACACCAATGCTAACGAAGTGAATACTTCCCTGTATACTCACGGGACAAAACATCTGAAGAACCGGAACCATGTTCCGGATGTTGTCAAAGAATACATCCCTCAAACTTTTTTTCGTCCCATCATTATTCCTGACCTCCGAGAGCACCTCAAGCAAAAGCGGGACAATATCTCAACACCTCCAGTTCAATCACTTGAACGCCATTGTAATCATAAGGTTGTCATCAAGTGCTGTTGCCAGACAACGAAACGATCTGTTTTCGATCGTCTGAATTTTGCAATTTCTGAACCAATGTCAGAAGACGATGACGAAATATTGTATGCTTCCGTCAACATGGCTTCTCGAGACACTGGGTATAGAAAATGCTCCAAACACGGCAAGCCTCGCAGGCCCAGCCAGCGGTACTTAGATTTACTCCAAGAATCTTCTGAAGGAGTATTTCGACACACCCGAAGTCGAGATACAATCGGTCAAAGGAATCTTCTCCATGATCCTTCTGGTCACCTCTCTGTTTCTCATTCAGAGGACGACTCTTTCTCTGATTATGATGCATACAGCGAAAGCTCTGAACAGACAGTGTCTTCTACTGTGCCCAGAGAAGTGTCAGCCTACGTTGTCACTGAAGACCCAGATGCTTCTAGTTCGACAAATCAAGAACAACGAATAGCTGTACTGGAGGACAAGCTGAAGACCATGGCTGAAATGGTCGCAAGTATGCATTCTATCATCGTGGCCCAACATACAGTACCACCGACCGCACCTGCTGCAAATCCTGAGATTATAGCATCGTCGGTGCCTGTCAATACAGGTCTGGGGGTAGTATCTCTCCAAATACCCCCTGTATAAATTCAACCCATACCCAGTCAGTCAGGAGCTGGAGGTAATACTTACCACGCTGTTCCTCCCCCTAACACTATAATTCAGTCTGCTCCTTCTGCATCATCAGAGGATGCTAATGAAGCTGTCAAACTCTTGCGCACTCAATTCGAGGCTTTTAAAGAGAAGGACAATTTACAGAGATTGGGGATCAAACAACCCTATCCGGTTGAATGGAAAGAAGTCCCATTCCCTCCAAAGTACAAGATTCCCACAATTTTACTGTTTGACGGCAGCACTTCTCCGAGTCAGTTCATTAACCACTTTGAGGTAATGACTGTTCAACTTCAGCCAAATGACGCTCTTCTTACCAGGGTATTCGTCGGCTGTTTAGCCGGTGTAGCATACGATTGGTACAGGAGCTTGCCTGATGGCTGTATCACCTCTTTCTCGGGTTTTAAACAAATCTTCTTGGAGCGATTTTATGAGGGAATCAACGACATGACCATGTCGGCCCTCAATAAGATCAAACAAAGACATAATGAAACCGCTGAGAGTTTCATTGAAAGATTCTGCCGAGAAGCATTAAAGATGTCTCCTGGAACTCCGACCGCTGTAACTATAGATACTTGTAAGGCAAATCTTTTGTCTATTATCAGCATGTGGACGGGGTCAACTCAATTTCAAGACTGGCCATCATTAATTGTCAATGCTAAAGCAGCTGAAGTTAGCGCTGACAAGTTCAAGCAGTTGGGGGTACACATGTCTAACCCCGACCGGGATGAACACCCGACATCTAGTAGCGGTAATCGCCAGAACAACCGCAAGGGTAAAGAAACTTTGAACATCAATTTGAAAAACAAAGAATCTCTGGCTGTCAACGTGGCTCCACCTACGTCTACTTCTACTCCTTCTGCCCCTCCACCAAAGGAACCTCGTCCGAAAGTAGAGTACTCCTTTGACGAGAACGACACCGTAAGCATCTTCGATTGCTTGATCAAAAACAATAAGCTCCAACTCCCAGACCCGAAGAAGCCTGACGAGGTCGGTAAGACTGATCATTCCAAATATTGTGTTTATCACATGTTCATTGGTCATCCCACTCGAGCATGTTATGTGCACAAAGGCAAGATTCAAGAGTTAGTCAATGCTGGTGTTGTCACCCTTCAACAAGATAAGAAGACTGTTACCGCGAATATGGTCTCAGTACAGTTCGGTAACTTCCCTCCACAGATGGTACAATATGGTGTCATCCCTATCCCCAAGGCCACTCTTAAGATCGAGAATCTCCCTCCTCCACGGAGTGAAGGTCTTGTCCCCCTATCCCTTGATAACGGTGAGATTATGTGGATCCACCCTGACCTTGTTGCAGACTTCGAGGCTCCTTCATTGTCTAAGCAAAAAGACCGCTCCAAGGGTAGAACAAAGATCTGCAATATGGTGTCTTTTGACCCCATAGTTGAAGAGAAAATCCTGCTGGGCACCAGGTCAGGAAAAGCCTATTTACGGGAATTTCCCGAAACTCAAGAAAACCATGCTTCTTCTTCTGAGTCTGCTCCAGTACAACCTATCTCTACTGAGGACATCCCTTCTGCATCCTCACCGGTTGTAGAACCCATTCCTCCTAAACCGGCAGCAGCCGACAAAGGCAAACAACAAGTCCGCTTCGACAAAGTTTTGAAGAAGTTATCCCCCTCTGGACTTGAAAAGCCATATAACTTTGACATATTGGCTCAACTGGCCAACACATCGGCTAGGCTGTCCATCTTCGAGCTCTTACGCCTCTCTAAAGAGACTCGAGAAACACTGAGTGAGGCTTTGATGCAGGCAGACACTTGCCTAACTCTTCTTAAGAAACCTGAGTCAGAACATGTCTCTTGTCTCCATTGTCACAGTGTGTTGGAATTAATTCCAAATATTACCTTCACACAAGATGACATGTTAATAGAAGATAATCGACATAACTGTCCTCTCTATTTTACAGGATACGTCGACTCCATAAAAGTTGATCGTATTCTGATAGATCCAGGGTCAGCACTTAGTATCATGCCTAAGACTATGTTGGATGCTCTGAAGATTCCAGTGCATAGTCTCTCCGGCACTATCACCACCATTCTGGGATTCAATCAGGGAAGAAGTAAACCTTTAGGCAAGATACGCCTAAAACTCTAAATCGGCAATCTTCGTACGAAGGTGACCTTCTATATTATAGACAACCATGGTTGTTCCTACAATGCTCTTCTGGGGACACCATTCCTGCATGAACACAACATTGTTCCTTCTACTCTCTATCAATGCCTCAAATACGTTGATGACAAAGGAGAAGTCCAAAAAGAAGTTGCGGATCTCTACCCGTTTAAAGGCGTTGAAGCATATTACAATGACGCTCGCATGTACAAAGAAGAGTTTATGAAGGTGGTATTAGCCATGGATGGTGAAGAAGAACAGGAAGCAGTGCCCAGTGACACTCTTATCATACCTGTCAAAGGGCGTGTTTCTCATCCTCAATCCTCCAAGCCACTAGCTATTCATCTGCCAGCCCAGAGGCAATCGACTGGTGATAATCAAGATCAAAGGGAGCTTACCTCTTCTGAGCCACTGGTTATCGACTTACGTCGTAACAAAGATCAAAAGGAGCTCATCTCTTCTGAGCCATTGGTTATCGACCTTCGTCGTAACAAAGATCAAAGGGAGCTCACCTCTTCTGAGCCGCTTGTTATCGACCTCCGTCGCAACAAGTCCAATCCTCCTCACTCTTCTTCTCCTCCTCTTATAATCGATCTGACCAAGCCGGCTAAGGCTAAAGGTCCTGTTGTAAATATGGATGTACAAATCAATGAAAAAGTATCTACTTTTCAGTATACTGATGTCATTTATCATACTAAATGCTATTTGGATATGCTAGACAGCTTTCAGTCATTTACAATAGGAGTCGTACAATCCCTTTAGACGGAAGTAGTATTTGAACATCCAGACGACTCATACTTTGTTGTCCCTTCTCGAAAAAGAGGCGAGAGTCCAATACTTTTTAGTGAAGGGCTAGAACAAAAATTCAGTTATACGGATGATAGCAAAAATAATGATATGGGACGTCTCCAACTTCGTTGTTATAGTCAACAATCAAAGGATATCATCCAAAAGATGGGTTATGACTTCAAGAATGGCCTCAATTACGGTAAGGACAGACGAACTCCAATCCGTACGGTTGTTCCGAAAGAAAAATCAGAGATGTGTTACAGCAGGACGAAAAGAGGTCTCGGATATACTTCACCTCCGATTTTATCTCCAACAGCCTCCGAGTCTGATAGTGAGGAGCGCTCTAATTCTTCTGATTCTAGATCTTGGGATTCTGATACCAGTATCGGCCAAGTTTATCGATTGATTGTATCTTCTAACATGGTCTTCGCTGAACTTCCAGAAGGTTATGGCGAAGATATCGAAGAAAATCTCGAAACAGATCCTTGGGCTCAACGAATGGATACCCAATGGGAACTCCAATTCAAACAACGGGAACCTCCTACCGAAGATCAATTGGTCCAAATTGATGTAGGAGAAAATGGGTCACCTCGTCCAATATTCATCAGCAAGAACCTTCCAGAGGCGGATAAGCAAGAATTAATTCTTCTTATTCGAGAATACATTGATGTCTTTGCCTGGAGTTATGAAGACATGCCAGGTTTAGATCCCAAAATTGCCACTCATAAGCTGAATATTTTGCCTAATGCAAAGCCAATTAAACAGCAGCAGAGGCGGTTCAAGCCAGAAAATGATGGACACGATTGATGATGAAGTTAAAAAGCTCATAGCTTGTGGCTTTATTCAAGAAGAACAACATCCTAATTGGGTAGCTAACGTTGTTCCAATCTTGAAGAAAACTGGCAAAGTTCGAGTTTGCATCGACTTTCAGGATCTTAATGAAGCCTGTCCAATAGATGAGTTTTCTTTCCCTATTACAGATGTCATGATCGACAACACTTGTGGATTCGAAAGGGTATCTTTCATGGATGTATTTTCTGGATACAATCAGATTCGGATGAATCCTGAAGATGAAAAACACACTTCTTTCCATACTCCTCGCGGAGTCTACTGCTACACAGTGATGCCATTTGGTCTCAAGAACGCTGGTGCCACTTACCAACGAGCCATGAGTACCATCTTTCGAGATCATCTGTGCAAGACTGTCGAATGCTATGTTGACGATATTGCTGTCAAGAGTCGTATAAAGGAAGATCACATCCAAGATTTAAGAACTATCTTCAATCTAATGCGCCAACATCAGTTGAAAATGAATCCTACCAAGTCATTCTTGGGTGTCTCTAGCGGTAAATTTCTCGGCTTCGTCATTACCTCTAAGGGTATACACGTGGATCCCAAGAAGATCAAAGCCATTCAAGAGATGCGTCCTCCACGCAACTTAAAAGAGCTACAAGGATTTCAAGGTCGACTTGCGTACATCAGGAGATTCATTTCAAATCTGTCTGGACGCTGCAGACCATTTATCCAGTTATGAAGAAGGGTGTATCTTTCATTTGGACTGAAGAATGTCAACGAGCATTTGATGATATAAAGCAATATCTCATGAACCCACCAGTCTTAGTGCCACCAATCTTAGGCATACCATTCTTAATGTATGTCCGTGCTATGGATCATTCACTGGGTGCTTTACTTGTCCAGAAGAACAAAGAAGGCCATGAACAAGCCATCTACTATCGTAGTCGTACTATGATTGGTGCTGAACACCGTTATAGTCCGGTTGAGAAAGAATGCTTAGCTCTTATGTTCGCTGTTCAAAAGACTCGGTATTATATCATCGGCCAAACCATTCACGTTATTTCTCGAGTTAATCCTCTTCGGGTACTGATGAAGAAGCCTAGCACACTCAATTCTCGACTGGCTACATGGGCCATTTTGCTAGCCCAATATGACATGGTTTATGTTCCGCAAAAGTCCGTTAAAGGTCAAGCACTGGCTGACTTTTTAGCAGCTCATCCTATTCCGGAGACATCTAAGCTTTATAATGAAATTCCAGATGAAACATTGGAATCAAACATGATCTTTGAAGGATTTCCTACCTGGCGTCTATTTTTCGACGGAGCATCCCGGATCGGACCCAATGGGACCATTGTTGCAGGAGTTGGAATTGTTCTAGTCTCTCCAGAAGGATTAGCTATCCAAAAAGCTTACTCCTTAGATCAACCATGCTCTAACAATGTAGCTGAATATAATGCCTTGCTCATTGGACTTCAATTAGCAAAACAGTTGGAAGTTGAATATCTCGAAGTCTATGGCGATTTTAAACTGGTTGTCAATCAGGTTAGAGGAACATATGAAGTTCGCCATCAAGATCTAGTGCCCTATCATGAAGCTGCAATTTTACATGGCGACATCATTTAAAGCTTTCTTCATTGAATATGTTCGACGAGCTTGTAACACTGAGGCAGATGCTTTAGCTAATCTCGCAGCAGTCTTAGCAATTCCTGTCAAAAGACAACAAGTGGTTATTGTTTCCAACAGAGAGTTGTTCTGCGTGAAAAACAATCGTAACATCGAGTTCAGTAACTTCGCTGAAATCAATGTTATCAATGAAGATTGGAGAGCTCCCTTCATCGATTTCGTAGTTCACGACATACTTCCTGAAGATCCTAAGGAGGCTACGAGTATTCACCGACGGTCTCTTCGGTTCTACTATAATTAGACCACCAAGACTCTCTATCGACGAACTTATGACGGCCTACTCTTGTGCTGTCTTGCTGGTGATGAAGCGAAGCAAGTATTGCGTGAAGCTCATGATGGTGTTGGCGGAGCACATCAACCCGGCCCTAAACTATAAGATCGTATCCGACGAATGGGTCACTATTGGCCCTCTATGGTGTCTGATGCTATCGAATATGCAAGAAAATGTCGAGCCTGTCAAATCCATACAGATTTCATCCATCAATCGTCGGAATTTCTTCATCCGACTGCTGCTTCCTGGCCTTTTGAAGCTTGGGGCATGGATATTATAGGTCCTATCAATCCTCCTTCTTCTAAAGGACATCGGTTTATACTAGCCATAACGGATTATTTCTCCAAGTGGACCGAAGCTATACCTTTGACTGAAGTCAAAACCAGCAGCGTCATCAACTTCGTCAAACATCATGTTATCTACAGGTTTGGTGTACCTCGACGAATCATTTATGATAATGGACCTCAGTTCATCAGTCAAAAGTTTACCAGATTATGTGATGATCATCGGATTGACAATGTCGCCTCTACGGCTTACAATTTCGCTGCTAATGGCTTGGCTGAAGCCTTCAACAAGACTATTATCAAGCTCCTTAAGAAGTTTGTGTCTACTAACAAACGGAACTAGAGTGAAAAACTTAGAGAATGTCTATGGGCCTACCGCACTACGGTCCGTAACCCTACAGGCGGTACACCTTTTTCTCTGGTATACGGTTGTGAAGCAGTTCTACCCCTAGAACTTCAAATTCTATCTCTAAGGATTGTTATTGCCAATGAGTTGACGACAGAGAACAATGATCTTCTTCGACTTCAAGAACTGGAGGCGCTTGACGAGAAGCGACTATTGGCTCAACAACACATAGAGTTCTATCAAGCCCGTATCTCGAAGACTTTCAACCGCAAAGTTAAAGTCAGAGCCTTTCAGAAAGGAGAACTCGTTCTTATAGTCAGACGTCCCATGACTATGACTCACATGAGCAAAGGCAAGTTCGATGCGAAGTGGGAAGGGCCTTATATTGTGAGTAAAGTCTTCTCAAATGGAGCCTATCAACTCACAGAGCTAGATGGTCGAGTTGCAATGATGCCCATCAATGGCAAGTTCCTTAAAAAATATTATGTATAAGTGTAAAAGGGCTTTCTTGTAAATATAATCAGACAGTTCATAAATAAAGTTTGATTTTATTTCACCATAAACAAATGTTACACAATATCAAGGACGAAAACCACTATCATCCTTCTTGAAGACAGGACGAGGACCACTACCGTCCTTTTCAAAAATGTAGTCGGCAAAAGAGTCGAGAACATCCTTGCCCGATTTCACTAGAAACGCGCAAGCGGCCATCCTCATGGCCTCTTCTTCTTCGGTCTTCCCTGGATCAACCAGGAAGTCCAAGATGTCCCTTGGTGGCTTGGGTGTAGACGAACCTTCGCCCGCTTCCGTCTACTTTGGCTGGTTTGGTTCGGCTGGACGTTCCTCTGTGATTTCTTTAACCTTCGGGACAATCTCGGCCTTCTTGGATGCATCTTCAGACGACATTTTTGTGTTAAAAAGTGAAAGTGATCATTCCATCTAAATTTCTGTTCTATTTATAGGCAGAGATTCTTGAAACATCGAAGCGACACGTTCTTCGCAACATTCATTCCATTCATTCGACGGTTCATCCGTTCATTACATTCATTCGACGGTTCATCCGTTCATTACATTCATCCGACGGTTCACCCGTTCATTCCATTCATTTGACGGTTCATCCGTTCATCCCGACGATACATTTTTCCATTCATTTGACGGTTCATCCGTTCATCCCGACGATTCATTTCGTTCACAGATTTTGACAATTCATTCGTTCATCCACATCAGCGACTTGTCACCTCTGATTAAGTTGTCTATCGAAATAATGATATTCAAAAAGAAAATTATATCCTGCCATGTCCACATTACCTCTGAGCAGATATAATGAATATAATTATTTTCTACATCAAGAAATATATCATGTCCTGAACCTCTGAATATATTTTCTATTGCTATTATTTATGTCCGTAATAGGATATGCAATAAATAATAGAACCACAAAAATAATGTCTTTTTATTGATCAAGATAAAAGGCATTACAAAAAGACATGTTACAAAGGAGAAAGTACAAAAGATTCATTCAATCGGTGGAGTCATCAGACTGGCTATCTGCTGCTTCAAAGTTTGAAGTCGTTCTTCACGCGAATCCAGCACCCGTTTCCTAGCTTCCTCCATTCCAGATTTATCGTCAAATGATGGCAAGGTCACTAGGCGGCGAACGATTTCATCTTGGTGAATTCTGACAAACTCATTTTTCTCGTGGGTCAGAATGTCTAGTTGCTGAACTGCAGCTTGATGTTGTGTAGTCTCTTCCTCAAGAGCAAGTTGAACGATTCTCAACTCTTCCTGAAGTCGAGCAAACTCTGCATTTAGTTCAGCAACCTTCTTTTTTCTCCCCACAGCATCCAAATTGCCAATGCCAGTTCTGGAAAAGTTCTTCAGCTAAGCTTCTGCAGAAAACAACACAGAAAAAGAAACTAATCAATAGAAGTGTCATTATCATCAGGCACAAATTGGCCCATCAAAGACGGGTGTACCCTGTTCAGTTAAAGACAAATGCTCGTCTTCAACAGGCGTACCTTATCTATCAAGGATTTGCGCTCGTTTTCAGCAGGCGTGCTTTATTTATCAAAAAAAATAGGCGCTTATTTTCAACAAGAAACTCAAAGACAGTCGATTGCGCACCCTGTTCAATCAAAGAAAGGCGCACTCTGCCCCTTTTGTATAAATCAAATACCTATTTTGGTGAAATGTGACGCGCATAATAGTGGATAAATGATGCTTATACACAGAAAAGCTACTGTTTCACGTTGGGCTTACCATCGAGGTCAGATGGTTTGGCGCTAAGAGTTGATGACGCGGCGTGTAGAGGAATGACATCGGAAAGCATCGCCATCATCAATCCCTTGTCGGAGAATGGAGTCTTACAAAAAGTCATCTTCAGAGAAGAAGAAGAAGAATAAAGGAATGAGAATGCATTCTTTAACTCAGCTATTTATAGAGGGTCAAAGAAGCAGATGGCACGAGTCTATTTCGGGAAAGATCCGAATAAGAGGCGCTCATAACCACAGAACAGCTGCCACGTGTTATTTTTTTTGTTTTTTCTCTTGGGAATGAGCAAACATGGAAACAGTCAAAAGAGGCGCAGAATGATCCTATATCAATGCACCATACGAATAAAGGTGAAAACAACACCAGGATTTTATTTTATAAAAAGAGAGTAGGCCCCTACAGATAAGTTGAGTGTCACAATACATAGATGACACCCCTACACAAGACATTATTTCTTTTTCTCTCCTTCATTGGGCTGACGAAGGGAGGCGCGTAACTCGTGCACATTGTGGATCCCTGAACGACGCATCAGACCGAGGAATGCTTCTGCATCACCGGGTCCTTCGTGGGCAGTTGAAGGACCCCTATTTATACGATCAAAGATCGCTGGAGTCAGTCCAAAGCACTCCAGGAAATTGCATGCTCGCAACGATTGATCGGCCTCCGTCTCTATGTCAAGTCTTGAGCTTTGAGCCTTTTTCTTGTCAGCCTCTATCTCTTTCTTCGGTGCTATGACTATACGAGGATGAGAAGTGAGAATGAAAACTTTTCTTTATACAATCAACCAACCCTTCATATTCCCTATAGGAAACTGAACATCATCAATGCAACTCGGGAAGACGAAGAGGAGTTCGAACGTTTTGAGAGAAAAATTTATTATGACGGTTGAGTATTGACCGGCGCCCTTCATGTTTCATTTCTTGACTTTTCATATTCAAAGTATTTCGAAATTTTTGAAGTCTTTTCAAATTTCGAAAACTTTGAAGCGGGTCTTGTATGTCCTAAAAATCAAGTTGCATCTAGCAAATAGGCAGAGAAATCTTAATTGCGCATCCTTCAAATAGATTGCGCTACAAATCGAACGTGCGAGCTGAACTGCGCTACCACCAGAGAGCGCTACGCTGACGTGGCAATGCCATCATTACCTGACAAAGATCGGATCTTCTGACAGCCTGACAGCCCGAAAAACGAGGAGTCCGTTCGTTTCTTGTGCAGCACAGCGCTTAAGAACAGCTGTACAACTTTAGCGCAGTCTACCAGTACAACCGCAGCGCAGTTTGACCAAGTCTAAATCCTAGCGCTGTCCAGTGATTAGAAGGAAGCGCAGTCTGATGCTAGCACTATTTAGTTAGCGCAATTTATCCAATAACTGACATTTATTATGTGGCTTACATGCCATCAATTGCTCGCCACGTGGCAACCGCCTGTACACGACCAAGCGTATTTTAATCAAACAATGTCACGCGTCTGAATACAGTTAGCCTACGATCGAGCAACTGCCTCATTGGCCAGCGCAGTTTACAGTCTGCGCAGTCTGTCGCCAGTGCAGTTTATCATGCACAATCCAGAATAACTACAAATTAGTTATTTCTAGAACTCTATAAATAGAGTTTCAAGTCCTTCATTAAAGAGGATCAGATCATTATTATCATCAGAGATCAGGAGTTCTTGTCCAAGTGCTGCTGCATTCTTCAGAGGCTATCGTCTTCAAAGTTTACATCGTCCAAGGGATAGAGCGATCGTCTTCAGATCGGATTCCTATAGTTGTACTTTCCCAAAATTCAATTGTAATCTTCTTACAAAGTTTGTTAAATAAAGACTTTTGTTTTTGCAAACAAGTGGATCGTGATCCTGTCGTGTTCTGATTAGATCGATTCTTCATGAGCAGGTTCTGATTTAGTTGTCCTGTTTAGTTAATTGACTGGTTGAGTTCGTCAGTTGATCGGATCAAGCACGGGGAACAGGGAGAAGTCTATCTACTGGTAAGTGTCGACTCAATCCTTAATGATTCCTAATCTTGAAAATTCTTGCAAAATATTTGAAGTCGATTTAGTGTCTGAGAAATTTCTATTGGTTGCTCGGTTATGTGTCTTGGTGATTACTGCAGTAAACATTTGGAATTCAGGAGTTGGGTGTGTTCGAAATCTTTGGTCGTGTTCTAGTTTTGCGGCTGATTCTTCGATTCAAGTAAAACTCCGTCCTACCTCTGTTATTAATTTTATGATTTATGCTTTGGTTGTTAGTCAGAGTTGGGGTCGGGTCGTAGGAGTGAAGATTCCTATTCGTATCTTGTGTGCGTATCCGCGATGCTGCTGTGTCCAGTTTTGCTCGTGTCCATAGCAGTGTTGTGCCAATGTTCGTGTTGCCTGTGTTCAACTTTGTATTCCTGACGATTACTGAGGGTCGTGTCCGTTCTTATTTGATAGATCGTGTCCGAGTGCTGCTATGATCATGTGCTAAATGATGCAGTTGTGTCCAAGTGCTGATCATATCCGATCATATGACCGCATGTCTGGTTTGGAAGAGGGCTGATATTGGAGTCTTTTGGCTACAGAATTTATTGGCTATTTTGTTTAATTCTTATTTGATTGATTGTATATTTCTCTACGAGTTGTCCTTATTTTTGGTTGTATTTCTAAATTGAGTTCTATGTTTGAATTACCAAATTGACCGACTATAAGAGCTGCAGGTGGTTAAATTAGTTGGTTGTGCAATAACTTTTCTTTTGGATTATGGGTATTCTAGCTTATAAATTCAGAGAGTTGTTTTGGCCAGTTGAAAGATGGTTGGTTGATCTGTAACAGAGATTCAGTAAGGTTTGGTTCACAGAGTTTTTGGTTATTCTGCTGATTATATAGCACAACAATGGTAGAATGTTAAGTTGTATATTCAAAACCTGTTTTTAGAAGGCTGATTATAACTTGCAGAGTTGGAAAGATTGTTTTACTTATGAGTAATAATATTTTGGGTTTGAATCTCCTGTATAATATTTTTAAATGAAATTCTATTGATTATTTGTTAAAACTGAGATTTTTCCTTTAGTCTAACTTAAGGCTAAAGTAAAGAAGATTCCAACCTAGGATTATTTTCCAAAACAAGTGACAGTGAGTATAGTTGTTCATTAGGTTTATTTTTCCAAAACAATGTTAGTTAAACCTTATATTCTAATTATTAGCTGAATAATGGTTTTAAGAATAGTTGTAAGGGAGAATAATTACTGAGTAGTTAATATTTGGTTTAACCAAATATTATAAATGTAGAACTACAAAATACCAATTTAGAGCTTGTTTAGTTATTAATCAACTTGTACTTAATAACCAGGAGGATATCCAGCTTCCTTGATTACCAGTACTTTCCTGGAGCCAGGCAAGTACTTTTCTACGATTTTGTGCATTTACATTATTGTACTCTTTCTTGTGATATGTCATGGCACGATATCATGTACTCCTGTACTCTTGTACTCATGTTCTTGTACTTATTAGTGTCGGGTGGGGAAATACATTAGCCATGTGACCAATCCCGGTTACTATACTCATGTGCCTAACTTAGGGCTCGTATCGTGCACGCGGGCCCTAAGTCGTACCATATTCATGTACTCATGTGCATGTTCTCACCCCAGCCGGTCACATGGACTAGATGTATTTCGATATTGTGCACTTATCATGTCTGGTACTACAGGATTATAGTTTCATTCCTGTACATTATATTTCCTGTACTTTACATGTTCCTGTACTTTACATTCATGTACTATAGTTCATGTACTTATTTCCTGTACTACTTTTCTGTACTTTTATGTTCATTTCTGTATTTTATTTCCTGTACTCCTGTACTCTGTTCATGTCATGTTCATATTTCATTACCTAGAACTGTACTTTGCTTCGCTCCTGAATAGGATATGTTGCAGGTGAGTTGGAGGCCCTGTGCGACACTTATTATGGTCGAGAGCCAGTTGATGCAGGAGAGCTAGCTGGGGCTGCTCTTGACTTAGAGGCTGCAGAAGCCTAGAGCTTTACCATTAGCACTTTACATTTTACCTTGTATTTGAGACTAGTAGACTCTATCTTTTATTCTGCTGGAATGTAATAATTTCTGAGACTTGTACTTTACTCTGGATTGGGATACGTATATAGATGCTGTGTTTTTTTACTTGTCTTGATTATCTGGTTAGATTTTCTAGATTGGTACAGCTTACTTCATCGTGTCCAACGATGAAGGCTGGACGTGTCCGACTCGTGTCCGATTATTCGGGAGCGGGTCGTGACACTTATTAACTGTGTTGCCATCTATTCATCGAGCTAAGGCTCGATATGCTGACCGTCCAAGTATTTGGTACTTTTTCTTCACCTGTCATATATTCTATAGCAACAACACGCAAGCTCACAAATCATGAAATGATACACAAAATTTTCGAGTCATGTGATTAATTATCTTTTATTATCTTTCCGACTTTTATGCAAGGTGTTATTCAACAACTCAACGAGTAAACACAGCATACTATCCTTTATTTTAAGCGTGAAGCTAAAGGATCTTCGAATGGTTCAACACTACTCACTTTATAAGACAATTCCTGCCACGATCGCATAGCCTTCCAATCGATCCTTCGCATAATCCTAAGTCCAACAAGGCTTCATCGAACCAACCATCCATCATAAGGCATCTTGCGGGTCGGGGCACTACAAAGTAAATCCTATAAATTATAGCCAAGGCAAGAGCTCCCAATCTATAGTATATCTTAATTGTAGTCCAAGGCAAGAGACTCACAATCGAGAGTAAATCTCTACTGTAGTTCAAGGCAAGAACTCTCTCAATCGAGAATAAATCTCTATTGTAGTTAAAGGCAAGAACTCATAATCGAGAATAGTTAAGTAGCCAATCCTAATATCAATCTCCTCACCTAGGAGAATACAAGGTCAAGTCAAGTCTAAGCAATACGGGAAAACATAATCCAGTCAAATCATGTTCTGGTCAAGTCATGTCAAGGGAAAGTGGCGTAGGACTAAGCAACTCTCTCATGAGACACATGCGAACATGAAAAAGATCAATATAACAAACAATGTGAAAAAATGGAAAACATATATGTGCAGGAAAAATGAGAAAACAGGGTAAAGCAATAGATAACAAACCAAGTATGGACGTAAGAAGCATGTAACCATATGACAAAAGAAATAACTTTAGAAAAAGAAAACATGTAAATATTGTACAAGTTGGCAAATGCATACTTGACTATCGTCCAAGTCTATGTTGAATCTGCAATGCCAAGGCCTAGCCAAGAATTCACACATATTATTATTATTATTATTATTATTATTATTATTATTATTATTATTATTATTATGAGACATGAGTTCATGGCACAACAAATTCATATGCCTCCATGGGGATACCATGACCTAGTTTATATCTTTTTGACATCCTAAACTCGAGACTAGGTCCCCAACACTAGGACATTGTATAAATCATATTACAATCATAAATACACAATTTTAAACATAATTTATACTCAATTTAACTCTGAATTTCAGAATTAAGATTTTGGGGCATGGGGTACATAGAATTTGTCGTGTTACGCTTATTAGTTAATCATATAATTGACTTTGAATATTACCAACACCTAACCATGACTTATGGTTATCAAAATATGGTCATTAAACATAAAAAAATGATTTTAATACAGAAATAATTCTAACTTTTCAGCCCTAAAATTAGCATCTTCCTATGTGCCGATATAAGTCGAATCTACACATAGAAATATAGTTTTTTGGCACACCAAGTTTAAGTTAGGTTATATATGAGTAAATAACTTGCAAATATGTAAATTTTGATAAAAATACATATTCAATACTGATTTAAATTCAGATTCACAACTTGCATATTGGTTTTAAAAAAATCACACAACATCTAACTACCATGTGCAATTCTTGATTTCAATGGTTTTCTAATTTTGCATGCATACATATGATCAAATCTAGGTTCTTTCGTAGGTAAAATTGATCAAGAACTTGATTTTCATAATAGGGTTTGATATTTCTTTGCAAGAAAACAATTCTTGGAACAATTCCAAGAATATATATATATATATATATATATATATATATATATATATATATATATATATATATATATATAACTAAATTTTATGAAATATTTCACAACTTAACTTGTTTCCATATATGAGACATGGATATGACTCTATCACTCATACCATGTTTAATACGCTAGTCATGGTATACGGCTACACAAGCCATGCCATGTTTCATAATTGATATGCATTTCAAATCTTAATCATGACTAAGGCTATTCATATATAATCAAATTATTTTTAAAAATAAAATAAAAAATTTCCAAAAATATTATCTAAGCCAAAAATTAATATTTAAAAATTTGGGGATTTACAAATCCATTACCATTTCTATATACCCATATCTCATTCTTGTACTTTCTATCCGACATGGAATTAAACTTTGTATGCAACTCCTTATATATCATTACTAAACTTGTGAATCTTGAACGTTCAACCGGACACAAGAGACAACCCAACAGAAAGAGTTCGTATGTTACTCTATAACTTGCTAGTTTGTCCAACTAATGATTAGGAAGCGATTTGATACCAAAAAAAAAAAAAAAAAAACCCTTACCATGATTATTTTTCAAAAAAGTTATTTGTCTCTCAAAATATTTGTGTGATACCGTCTCCCATTATGTTACATATGACATGGCTGTTGACATGGCAAAATTAAAATTAAAATTAAAATTAGTTTTAGTAATAACATCAAAAAAAAAATTGGTAGTTAATTTTTTGGATTAAAATTTGTCATGTTAGCTGCTATGTCAGATGCTACCTAACGGGAGATGACATTATTCAAAAAATTTGGGAGATAAATAACATAAATGTTTTTTTTTTTTTTTAAGAAAAGTTGTGGATAAAATCCCGCCATTCCATTGAGAAAGTTGATGAAAGAAGCTTGAAAACTGTGCACAGAAAGAAAGACAATAAAATAAAAGTTCAAGCAAGATTCACGAGACGAGCAACATAATCTTGGCAATCACAAAACACCAATATCAATATTTTCACGCAGATTATTTAATCATATATATATATATATATATATATATATATATATATATATATATATATATATATAGTAGACCACGTTGTAGTTGACGAAGTTGGCGCTGAAGATTCTTGCAGATTATCTGTTCTTCTTAAGAGTGTAGATTAGACCAAGTTGTAGTTCATCAACATTTTCTTGCTACTATAAGCCAAATATATGAAATGGTAATGATCATGGCACGTTATTCTCGCTCTCTTAGGTGTCCTATGACTCCACCATCACTATTAATGAGATCTTCAATTGTTAAAGAGTATTCCTTCCTCGAGGGAAACGAGCTCAATAAACTAGTCAAGTAAACGGCTGTGAGCATTGAATGAGCTAACGAGCTCTCGCTTACATATACTTCAAGTACCCAATGGCTACTCTCTCTCTCTCCATCGTCTTCCTCCAGCTGATCAATTGTAATGGCGCTCAATCTGGACACGCTCGCCGGTGCCCGGTTCCTCCGCGGCCAAAGGCTGCCCCTGCTGCCCGCAGCGCGTATGCATCAGCGTTTCGGCCACAGCGGTCAATATCTGCAACTCCCCGCGCGGCCCATTGCGTGCAACAACAACGTGGTGAAGGCGGCCACAACGGTCGAGAAGCTGGTCCCCCCGCCTGCTCCGTCGCCGCCGGCGGAGTTCCCGAACAAGAAGCTCCACATGGACACCTTCAGCGATTATCTGGTCCTGCATCCCGAGGAGACGACTTACGAAGAGCTATTCCGACTCCTGAGAGACGGCAACATCGGCGCGATAGAGTCCATCGGCTGCCCGGATGGCAAGGTGATCGACAGCGACGAGCAGAGGAGGATGATATTCACCTCGGTAGTCCTCGAGAAGATGATACTCGGCGTCGCGAAGCAGCTAGAAACGACCGATATGACGGTGCAGATGAATCTGCTGGCGCAGAACGACGACATCCCCAAGCTGGTCTTCGAAAGCTTACCCAAGCTCGCCTTGGAAAACCTCACAGGTCAGTACGTGTATATTATTTGTTTTTATCATTCAATTGCGTGTGCATTCAATGGTCTCGTATGTTGTTCAGGCCAAACAAAGAAACCGGATCCGAACTCGACGGATACGATCTCGATAAAGAAATCGGCTACGGACTCGATGGACTCCAAATCGCCATTCTCATATATCGACACGAGAGTTGAACTGGATAAGAACATCAAGCCGGGGGATAGCGGATATTATGCACATCTCTCTATTATGGCTGCAAAACTGGCATATGAGAATGAGGCAAGGATCAAAAGCATAGTTAGAGGCATATGGGATGTAAGTTTTCCTCTCTCTCTCTTTTTTAAATTTTAATTCTGATTAATTTTGGATGATAATTACCATGATCAAGCTAACACCCTTGATTTATTTATTTATTTATTTATTTTATTTTTCAGATGGAGTTCTTGGGTTTCTACAACTGCTGGGAGGGTAACGTCACTAACTCTTGCACGAAATATTATCAAATTAATAACTTCTACTAAACTCAATACTTTCATCTGAAACTGTCGATCCAGTCTGATACTTATACTGCGAACAACTCAATCTATATACAAAATATAGAGCACCCTGAAAATTTAAATTGTGTATAAATTTGTGCAAAATAAAGGCTGTACAGTTCGGGTGTGCATATTTGGACCAAACCGATGAATTGAACCAAATCAAATCGAATCAGTCGGTTTTTAACCGAACAGATGTCCAGTCGGATTGGTTCGACTAGACCTTTTAAAAAAATCGACCGGCCAGTTTGGTTCTTAGGGTTGATCATTCCAAAATCACTTAAACTGAACCAAACTAAATCAATATAGTAACAGTGTAAAATTAGGTTTACATCCGCTCCAATTTATCCATCTCATGGTTTGGAGTACTTGAAGTTTGGAATATGGAGACGGCTGCTCATATTCTAAAATCTCAGACTCTCTCTCTCTCTCTCCCTAACAGTGTAAACATATGTTACGTGGAGTGACCGCTCCAGGTTTCTGCCGGTCACTCCAGGTAACATATATATGTTTATTTTTTATTTTCAATTCATTAATCTATTAGGATTATAGTTTGTTTTCGAGAATATTTTTGGATTTGTGGAAGAAATTTGTTATGCAAGTGAATTACTTAGAAGATTACTGTCCACTTTGGTATCTCATACAAACATCTTCCAGACAGTTGATAGTTAGGGTTTATTTTTGTGTGAATTGAATTTTTTTTTATCTAATCAAAACCGATAGGTCGAACCGATCCAAACCGAACTGAGTCGGTCAATTTCTAAACCGAACCGACCAATTGATTGGTTTGGTTAGGTTGTGACTATTTTCAAACCAATTAACTCCGGTTCGACTTCGACCAAATAGGTTGACCACCAACCATGCACATCCTCTACACGCTACACTTGCATTCAGTTACACTCGAGGGGGACTCTTGGTATACCAAGAACTTGACACATGTTTGTCCAACATCCATATTTTCCAGCTTTCCAGAAATCGTTCTGCACACAAGCCTTCATGATGAGCGACAAGCCGGTGGAGAGCGGCGACGCGGAGCTGGTCGTGGTGGCGTTCAGGGGCACGGACGATTTGTACGACGTCTGCACCGACATCGACTTCTCGTTCTACGAGATCCCGGGAATAGGCAGGGTCCACGGAGGGTTCATGAAGGCGCTGGGCCTGCAGAAGGACGGGCTGCCGAACGATATCGTGCCGAACCCTCAGACCCCGTACGCCTACTACACGATCCGCGAAAGGCTGAGGACCATCCTCAATAGCAACCCGAGGGCGCAGGTGGTTTTTACCGGACACAGCTTGGGCGGAGCGCTGTCGGCTCTGTTCCCCGTAGTCCTGAAGCTCCACGGGGAGGACTCGATCCTCGAGAGGATCAAGGGCGTGTACACGTTCGGGCAGCCGAGGGTCGGGGACGCGGACCTCGGCACGTACGCAGAGAGCATCCTCGACAGCCCGACGAGGAGGTACTTCAGGTTTGTTTACAGCAACGACCTGGTGACCAGGGTGCCATTCGACAACGACAATTGGCTCTTCAAGCACTTCGGCAAGTGCCTCTACTACGACAGCATGTACAGAGGACAGGTATTCATTCATTACTCCATCCATCCATCGGATCATTATGTAGTTTGCAGTATCCGCTGTCGATACCAACATCATGGACTTTTTCAGTCAACTCGGCAAAGAAAATTGAATGAAAAAGATTAATTAACAAGGATGTAAAAGTATAGTAAGATTGTAAAAGAATAAAACTTATCTGGTAAACCAATCGACAAGGGTGACTACTATTTTATTTAATTTCAAAATTATTAAAAACAACGCATAAAATACTTAAAATTATTAAAAATTTAATAATTTATTAGAAATTATTTGTTTTCTAATACCAAATTCTTTATACTGCTGATACGGTAGATCCCTATACTCATAGAAATAGTCTGATACCGACCGATACTGATACCGCAACTAACAAGATTTTTGTTTATGAACCTGCCTGCCTGCCTGCGTGCGTGCAGGAAGTGCCTGAAGAGCCGAACCGGAACTACTTCGCGTTGCAGTACTTAATTCCGAAGCACTTGGTTGCGACATGGGAGCTCGCCCGGAGCTTCGTGATCGGACATGTGAGGGGGCCGGATTTTCACGAGAGCTTGATGCTGAGGATGATGAGGGCCATGGGGCTGCTGATACCCGGGCTGCCGTGCCATTCGCCTCAAGATTACAACAACCTCACCCGACTCGGAACCCTCATGTCCACCGCGACCGACAACCAAACTGATGGCAATGCATGAATTCGTAGCAGATGGGAGGGGGGGATGGATGTTGTGATCTTTTCTTTGTGTTTTCAGTAATTTCTATTTTTGCAACTTTTGGGAGGGGGAGGATGATCTTTGTGTTTTCAGTAGTTTCACTCATGCACCTTTTAATCTTTCTTGACGGTCTTTCTGACTGTGGGTAGTTTGTATTGTGGTTCTCCAAGCGGAAATAATACTCTTCAATATTGGGAGGAGAGAAATAAGCAAACGTTTACTGTACTGATTCTACTGTAGTTGGACGTCTGTGCGGATACGATGACGTAAGTCTGAGTTCCACACGAGACCTACGTCGACTTTGGATTCGCAACATCTAACTATCACTCTATAGGTATTTCAGCCACGTCTTTTTTCGGATTGTACTCCAAAAAATGTTATGGAACTTGCTGAAATTATTAATATTTCGACACTGTGAATCCAACAAAGCACGGCCTGACGTAATTTGATGTCCGCACTGAAAGAGGTGAGCCTTGCTCTGTCCAGTCTTGATAAGTT
This sequence comes from Iris pallida, assembly GCA_029216955.1. NCBI lineage: Eukaryota > Viridiplantae > Streptophyta > Magnoliopsida > Asparagales > Iridaceae > Iris > Iris pallida. Next base: position 9,152,460 of record JANAVB010034617.1, on the reverse strand, counting down.
GGGAACGAACTTTGGGCGAGTTCGGTCTGGTCATAGTTCAGTCCGAACTCTGTGGATTTTTAGTCAGAACTCTTCGCAGGGATGAACCCGAACTGGGACCGAGTTCGGATCGGTCAGGACTAAACAAGTTTAGGATTTTAATCAGCACCGTTCGTTTCGTACGAACGGCTAGGATTTGTGATGAACTATTTTAGGGTTTCCTATGACCTAAGATAGGTCTCAACCTACTTTATATGCGTTGAGGGTGGAGGAATAGGAGAAGCACACACGGAAGATTCGAAAGTGCTTGTCCACAGAAAAATAAAGAGAAACTCCCAAGTTTACCCTTACGGATTGCCGTTCAAGGCAGCATTTGAGAAAATCTGATCAGGGAGTTAGGGCTTACCGCTCAAGACAGTAGGAAGAGGAAATCTAATCAGGGAGTCGTTGTCTTCATACAGGGAGATCGCTTCGGGTAGGGTGAATGACTTTATTGTAATCTTCTGCTACCTTCTTGAGTTTGGAAAGGAGGTTGAATCTTTGGACAAATCGTTCAACAAGTTCGTATTCAATCATGTAATTTGTTGAAAGATATAGAGATTAGAATTTGTACAGGAGACATAGTCACCGAACATATAATGTTTTGGATCTGTCTTGATGTTTATGGTAGACTGGTTCATTATCTTTACGTGGGTTGGCATCCCTTCCGCGTTCGTGTCTATTATCAAATTCGATTCGGGTCATACACGAATTTTTCTCCTGCGAGAGGACTAACCAAAAGGGCACAAACCAATATCGTCCATAATTACAAAAGAACCAAATGCAAACAAAAGTGATTTTTACATGAAAAATTAATCCTTAGGGAAAAAATAATGGGACGATCGGAGTCCAATCCTAAAAAAAAACCTTCATGTGCACTAATGGAATAAGAAATACGCCGACTCCTTACAAGTTTTTCACCGATCCAAACGGATCCCCATAACTCCTTGAAATAGAAAATTGATTATAGACTCACGAAGAACGAAGACGGCAAGAAAGAATCACCTGAAAACGATTTCCTCTTCGAAGTAGTCGTCAATCGATCTCACTCCCAAAAGTTGTAACCTTGATGATTTTATAAACCCTTGCATGGATTAGGGTTACCACGTATATATATATATATATATATATATATATATATATATATATATATATATATATATATATATATATATATGAAAAGTCTAATGTATTCAATCATATGTATATGGTCAAAGTCAAATCTATGAAAATACAATCAATATATATGATTACCATATATATGGTCCAATATATGGCGCTCGATGCACTCTATGAGCTTCTCCGACACACGGATGACGCTCATCACACTCTGGGGTACTCTCCACATAGGTTGAAAATCCCACCCAACTACAACATCTCCATCTTCAGAAATTGATGCCATGATATGGAAATGGCCTAGTAATGGCTTGTATAATGTTAAATCCTTATACGAGATGATAAATTCGACTAAGTAACTTTGGCACCATCAAATAGGATTGGAGAGCTCAAGATACACAATATTCTAGTGACTTGTAACTAAAAAGAAATTATTAACCATCTGCAAAGTATTTATTTTGCCTAATATTTGAATGCTATGCTCGGAAGTTGAAAAATCATTTAAACGTCTCTCTCTATTTTAGTTGTCCATATTTTATGAAAAAATAATTAATTATAATGAATAAGCTTGTAGACCAGGTGGGCTATTGGATCTTATGAAAAACTTAGATTTGAAGGGATCCATTTACTTGTCGATGACTGAATTATAATGGTCAATTTTTGGTGTGTTCGGAATAAAAAAACATTGAATTTTCAATTCAAAATTTAATGTTATTAAGCTCTTCCTAAAATCATTTGAAAGATAAGGTTATTTTGAGTAAAAGGTCATATTACATATTCCTAGTTCTCAACTAGAACTTATAGTGAAGTGATTATGAAGGCAAATTTGTGTACAATGCTTCTAATGATGCTTAATTGTCTATCTTGACTAGTAAATACTACCCATAATATCTTTGTTGGGAATCGGATACGCCCTCTTGCGCTCCGATACTGTGTTTGAGACGTTGTTGCAGCGAAAATTTAGGCCAACCCACCTGAAATAACCAACTCCCGTCTAACGGACACCAAGCACAGATAAAGACAAGTATATGGCGGTGACTACGTCACCTGGACAAATTTCAATCTCTATAACTCAGATGAAATTACAAGATTGACAAAAACTAATGTTGAACCATTTTTCCTAATAGGTTCAACCCCTCACCACACTCAAGAAGAAAAGAAAGATTACAATTGAAATCGCTCACCAACCCGTAGCAATCTTCCTAACCGAAGTTGACGACTCCTCGATTAGATCTCTTCTTCCTTTTGTCTTGGATGGCGAAGTCCTAAGAGCAAAGTGCGAAACTTTTTCTTAGATTTTTTGTAAGCCTCCTGAATTTCAGGAATTTATTTTTTATTTTTCTAAAAGAATTATTTTCGATAATAATTCTTATTTGATTATTTTTTTATCATTAAATGCTCTTTTTCGTGACTTTGATTTCTGGAGCATCAGAGATGTCAGTCTCTGGAAACTTTCTTCTCTAAGTTTGTAGTAGACATGATTATCTTCCTGTTGATATATCATGTCCCACTTAAACTTGTTCTCTTGTGCTCTTTTTGCTTCGTACAACTTTCGGGTCAATTTAGACCAATTTATCGTCTGCCGTAATTTGTGATTTAACTTCCAATTTAATTTCGGGACCCGACATCTGTCTAATCTGATCGACCCAATTATATGGCTCTGGCCTGTTTTCAGTCTACTATACACGTGCAACTTGAGTGCCACCCTAATGATCTCCCTTGTGCTCCCATTTTATCCATGACTTTAAATGACTTAAATTGTGATTTTATTTAATCTTGGCCCTTAATTTTGCCTCCATCAATCACTACCCCTCATTCTTACATAGCACGCACTCACACACACACCCCAATTGGCTAGCCCATATCCCCAAAAATTTTCTCTCTTTTCTTTGAGAAGATGTATACAAATATCTCTTTCTCTCTCTTTATAATATACATCTGTCTCTCTCTCTCTGTCTCTCTCTCTCTCTCTCTCTCTCTCTCTCTCTCTCTCTCTCTCCTCTCTCTCTCTCTATTCTACACAACCCACCCCATCACCATCAGCCCCCGCTTCTCTCTCCTCCCTCACATGACAGCAAGCACCCCCTCCTCTAACTCCTTCTTCTTCATATTCTTCTTCTCCTCCTCCTTAAACCATTAACACCACAACCACCATTACCACTCTTCATCATCACCACCACCAAGAACCATCACCACCACCAACTTCTTCTTCTTTTTCTTCTTCTTCTCTCCTCCTCCATGTGGCCGACGAGCCCCCCTTGGCCGAGCAGGACAGCCCGCAGCAGCGGCCAACCACTACTAAAATCTGCTCAATTGGCAATATCAAATTAGCGACGTTTGAATAACGTCGCTAAATTATGCACATTAGCAACGTTTAATTGAAACGTCGCTAATAGTCGATACTAGCGATTAAAATAGCGACATAACAACGACGTATATTAATTACATGAGCTAGTCATCGCGAAACGTCGCTAATAGCGACTAATTTAGCGACGGTAGTATGAACGCCACTAAATTCTAATTATATTCCCCCCAACGATTCATTTCCCCCCATTTTACTCTCTCACTCTCTCTCTCCTCCCCCTTCCGATGCTCTCACTCTCTCCGGCGCTCTCACTCTCTCCGGCGGCTCTCCTCCTTCTCCGGTACGTGACTATTCCCCTCCATCTCTCTCCCTCTCTCTATCTATATTTTGGTTGTTGGTGTTTGGGGGGTGCGGGTGGCTCGAGGGGAGGGGCAGGGGGATGCGGGTGGTTGAGGGGTGAGTGGGGGGTGGCTGGGGGGGTGAGGGCGGCTGGGGGAGGGGAGCTAGGGTTAGGGTTCGGGTTAGGGGTGGGTATGTGTGGGTGGGGGGAGGGGAGCAGGGGGTGGGGCGGTTGGAGGAGAGGAGCAGTGGGGGTGGGGGCCGCTAGGGGAGGGGAGCGGGGAGGTGGGGGCGGCTGGGAGAGGGAAGCAGTGGGGGTGGGGACGGCTGGAGGAGGGGAGCAGGAGGGGTGGGGGCGGCTGGGCGAGGGGATCTAGGGTTAGGAATCGGGGGGTTAGGGGTGGGTATGTGTGTAGGAGGGAGGGAATCAGGGGGTGGAGGCGGCTAGGGGAGGGAAGCAGTGGGGGTGGGGGTGGGGGCGGCTGGGGGAGGGGAGCAGTAGGGATGGAGGAGGCTGGGGGAGGGAAGCAGGTGGTGGGGCGGCTGGGGCAGGGGAGCAGTAGGGGTGGGGGTGGCTGGAGGAGGGAAGTGGGGGGTTGGGGGCGGGGGGCTTAGTCAGGGGCACCGATAGTGCCGAAAAATATGATAATTTAGTAATAATTATTTGTTTTCCAATACCGAAAAATGTGATACTCCGATTCGAAAGCACCGATAGTGCCGATATTTGTAACAAGTAATTTGTTGGTTGGTTAATTGGTAATATGGTGATCAGGACATATAGTTCCTGCAACCATTCGACTGGCGAGGCAGAAACTATGTAGCCGTAGATAAAGTTTACTGCCCTCCGACCCTCATCCCTCGGAAATGATGATATGACAATCTATCACTATATCTTATATAGTAGTAGATGATGTCTTAGTATTACATTATGTGAGTTCATCTTGATTCTGTATTTTGGCTCCAGTTCCAGCTCCATTTGCATTAATCTTCGATACGACATGGTGATCAGGACATAGTCCATGTTGCCGTTCGATTGGCGAGGTAGAAACTATGTAGCCGTAGATAAAGTTGACTGTCCTTCGACCCTCATCCCTCGGCAATGATGATATGACAACCTATCACTATATCTTATATAGTAGTAGATGATGTCTTAGTATTACATTATGTGAGTTCATCTTGATTCTGTTACATTCTTCAGATACTAGATACGATAAGAACATATACTACACCATATGTATAGAACATAGATGATTCACACTAATATATGCTAAAATGAATTTTGGGTTGTGTTCTGAGCTATCTGTTCTCACACTTGGCAAAAAATCGAATATTCTATATTTTATCTGCTTTCAAAAATGTACTCAAACGAGATGATGGTTCCTTTAGTTAGCTTGCTTATGTTACAATGATATTATTTGTGAATATCGATCTTACCAGATGGCACCCATGACCCGAGGAGTGACACGTCGTTTGAGGGAAACACTGAATGTTGAGGTGGTTCCTCCTACTGTTAAGGAGGAAGTGGCACTAGTAGCTAGTGAGATCGGGAGTTCTATTCATCCAGCACCTGTAATGGACTAAATCTCTCCTGCCACCGTCGATCCCACTTATTCGAGGTGGTTGCGTGATCGTATCACTGAGCATTTGCGTGAGCTGCGTGGTTCTCATTAGCTATTAGTACTTATTTGTATTGGACTATTTGTTTTGGATTATTTTTGTATTAGACTATTTGTATTGGACTACATATATGAATTAGTACTGTGTCAATCTCTAGATTGTATTGGACTATGACATGGTGATCAGGACATTGTCCCTGCAGCCATTCGACTGGCAAGGCAGAAACTATGTAGCCGTAGATAAAGTTGACTGTCCTTCGACCCTCATCCCTCGACAATGATGATATGACAACCTATCACTAAATCTTATATAGTAGTAGATGATATCTTAGTATTACATTATGTGAGTTCATCTTGATTCTGTTACATTTTTCAGATACTAGATACGATAAGAACATATACTACACCATATGTACAGAACATAGATGATTCACACTAATGTATGCTAAAATAAATTTTGGGTTGTATTCTGAGCCATTTGTCTCCATACTTGGCAATTAAGCATGTGAAATATATCGTTGAAGAACATAAAACTTGTGGTCGTTACTGCAGAAAGTGCAGACTAACATGAACTGACGCACGAAAAGGAGGAGATCAAAGCTGTAACAAGTAAAAATAATAGATTCGATAAGAACATATACTACACCATATGTACAGAACATAGATGATTCACACTAATGTATGCTAGAATAAATTTTGGATTGTGTTCTGAGCCATCCGTTCCCACACTTAAAACATATATGAATTAGTACTGTGTGTCAATCTTTGTTTTTGTATTTTCGACGAACCCAGGGATTGGCGAGGCAGAAACTCTCTACGGTACGACATGGTGATCAGGACATAGTTCCTGCAACCATTCGACTGGCGAGGCATAAATTATGTAGCCGTAGATGAAGTTGACTGTCCTTCGACCCTCATCCCCCGGCAATGATGATATGACAACCTATCACTATATCTTATATAGTAGTAGATGATTTCTTAGTAATATATTATGTGGGTTCATCTTGATTCTGTTATATCCTTCATATACTAGATTCGATAAGAGTGAGAGCGTCGGAGAGAGTTAGAGCGCCGGAGGGGGGGAGGAGAGAGAGAGTGAGAGAGTAAAATGGAGGAAAAATATGAATTGGTGGGGAGAATATAATTAGAATTTAGCGATGTTCATACTATCGCCGCTAAATTAGTCGCTATTAGCGACGTCATAGCGACGTTTCGCGACGACTAGCTCATGTAACTATGTAGCCGTAGATGAAGTTGACTGTCCTCCGACCCTCACCCTCGGTAATGATGATACGACAACCTATCACTATATCTTTTAGTAGTAGATAATGTCTTAGTATTATATTATGTGGATTCATCTTGATTCTGTTATATCCTTCTGATGCTAGATTCGATAAGAACATATACTACACCATATGTACAGAACATAGATGATTCACACTAATGTATGGTAGAATGAATTTTGGGTTGTGTTCTGAGCCATCCGTTCTCATACTTAAAACACATGAATTAGTATTGTGTGTCAATCTTTGTTTTTGTATTTTCGACGAACCCAGGGATTGGATTCTGTATTTTGCATTTTGGATTCTGTATGTTGGCTCCAGCTCCATTTGCATTAATCTACGATATGACATGGTGATCAGGACGTAGTTCCTGCAGCCATTCGACTAGCGAGGCGAAAACTATATAGCCGTAGATAAAGTTGAATGTCCTACAACCCTCATCCCTCGGCAATGATGATACGACAACCTATCATTATATCTTATATAGTAGTAGATGGTGTCTTGGTATTACATTATGTGGGTTCATCTTGATTTTGTTATATCCTTCAGATACTAGATTCGATAAGAACATATACTACATCATATGTACAGAACATAGATGATTCACACTAATGTATGCTAGAATAAATTTTTGGTTGTGTTCTGAGCCATCCGTTCTCACACTTGGCAAAAAATTGAATTTTCTGTATTTTATCTGCTTTCGAAAATGTACTCAAATAAGATGGCACCCATTTTCACAGATGGCACCTAAGACCCGAAGATCTCGCTTGAGGGAGGCACAGATGGCTGTGAAAGAGGAGGTGGCACCAGAGGGCAGTTCCACCGAGAGAGCAGCTCCAGAAGTAATTCCTAAAGCCGAGGGAGCTGTGAAAGAGGAGGTGGCACCACAGGACAGTTCCACCGGGAGTTTCAGTCATCCATCTCCTCTGGATATTGATCTTGCTGCCGCGGATCCTACTTATGCGCGCTGGCTTAGGGAGTTCTATCTGCCCCAGCAGAGACGATAGTAGATATTTGTTTTGATGGATATTTGTTTTTATGGATATTTGTGATGGATATTTGTTTTGATGGATATATCTCCTTTGGATATTGTGATGGATATTTATTTTTTGGTGTGTGAAGTTATTAGTTTGTGTGATGTGTGATGTATATTGTGATGTATATTTGTTTGTGTGATGTGTGATGCATATTGTGATGTTCCGAGAGGCTTGAGGAGACGACCAATTATTTTTGGTCTATTTCGGATTGTATTGTATGTGCCGGTGTTGAGTGTTCCACCGAAGGGGTCGGCGAACCCAGTGATTAGATTCTGTATTTTGGATTGGATTATGTATTTTAGATTGTACATTTGCATTCTGGATTCCTTTTTTTAATTTTTTTCAATTTAGCGACGTTTTTAGCGAAGTTTATATTCGTCGCTAAGTGTTAGCGACGAATATAAACGTCGCTACCGTCGTCGCTAAATTGTTGAGATGGCAAACATTCTGATGCCACCACATCGTTGCAAAGACGTCGCTAATGTGTCGCTAATCGGAGACCACAAGAAAACGTCAAATAATGTCACTATTTAGCGACGTTATGAGCGTCGCTAACTAACGTCGCCATAGCGACGTTTTGCGACATTTTTTCGTAGCGACATGCTTTTTTTGTTGTTTATTAAACGTCGCTGAAAACTTTGCTAATTTAATTTAGCGACATTTTGACCGAGATTAGCGATGTTTTGGAACGTCGCTAATCTGAAAAATTTTTGTAGTGAGCAGGCCGCAGCAGCTGCAGCAAGGCGCTCCAGCTGCAGTCGCGCGCCGCTGTCGCCGGTGAGCCCGCCCCAAGCCGTGTGCAACCCCGGCGAGCTCCTCCGTGGCATGCCTCCTCGCCCTCGGTGCAATAAACGCACGATTCGTGCGCTTTATATGAAATCCCGTCGTGACGCGCGCGGGATCGAACTCAGAATTTCGTTTCGGAACAGCGACTTTGTGCGCATTTTTTGGACAATCCGACCGTTAGATTGTCGAACCGTTTCTTCCGTCTCAATCTCGGTATATATCCCTTCACCTCTCTCAAGTTTCATCCGTTAATTTTGTCGTTTGATACATTAAAATTGGCCACCAAGTTTATACTTTAAATTGTACTATTTTTGGACAGTTTTACGGAGCCAACTTCACGGACTCGTATCTTTGCCGTCGTAGCTCCGTTTGTTGCGAAGTCGGTTCTTGTGCACAGCTGGTATAACCCTTTTCCTTCTACTTTAGTTTATTTCATTGTGAGCTTGTTTGGTTAGTTGAATTCGACGACAAAGTTGGTCGTTCGAATTCGTAATTTCCAAGTTGTAAAATCCCAATTTTAAACCCGGGACTCCGGATTCCAATTCTGACACCACCATTAGACTCGTGGCATCGTTCTTGCACGAATTGATATAAAGTTTGTTAAATTTGGAGGATGTGGGCTCCGACACGCATTTCAGTGCAAGGCAGACCCCACAGTCCGGGTCAACGGAATATTTTGAAATCGGCTCATCGGAATCCAATTCTGGATATACCGCTGAGTTTGTATCATCATTCTGGACTCGTTGACATATAATTTGATGAGTTTTGTGGACATTGGCTCTGACACGTATTTCCGTGCAAATCAGATTCTAATATCCAGGTCAACGGACCAATTTAAGATCGGGCCATCGGAATCCAATTCTGGATATATCGTTGGGTTCGTATCGTCATTCTATATTCGTGGACATATATCATGTAAGGTTTTGAGAACTTTTATTCTGGCATATTTTTCGGTGCAAAGTGGGTCCGACACGGACCCCATTTTGACCCAAAATTATCTTTTTGTTCCTATGTCCAAATTGGACTTATAGATAGGCTATTTTAGCTATTTTGACCATTCTGGACACGTTGGTGATATTTGTTTCATCATCTGACAACATCTGTAGACTTTTTCCCTATCTATCATCATTTGTTATAATTTTTCTCTTTTTGGTTCGTATTTTGAGATTCGTGCATCGAAATTGAGATCTATCGATTCCAGTGATTTCATATCACTGAAATTAACCTGTTGTCTATGTGGATGATTATAGAGACTAGCTTTGATCTAATTTAACCTAGAGTGGACTAGGAGTTGACCAGAGTTGACCAAAGTCAACTATAAGTCAACCTTTGACCCAGTTTGACTTACTTTACTGAGTTTGACCTAGAATAGGCCTAGAAGCATAGAATTAATATATTTATATATATTTTTTACTCTAGAGCACTAAGTAACCGTGTAAATACATGTTAGGTCTCTGTGACGTCGGTTCAGGCATAGACCCTCACTTACAGCTCAGGACCGCAGGCGAGTACATTCATTGATAGTTTTTATTGTCTTCATATCTGCTATATCCGATTCAGTTGTAGTGTCTTACTTGATTCCCGACACGGTACTTCACGAACTAGTATACGTCGGATCCTGTCATGAGATGTTATTCTTAGACTTTCCTGGTATATTGGTACATTGTTCGATCTTATTTTTCTTGTACTTGTATAGACGCCAATTTTTAAGAAGATTTGCTACCCTCTTAGGAAATCCTGCATCATGACGTGACATGTCCGGATCTATTATACTACTCGAAAATGGGGAGTTATTAGAGATTATGTGATCATACCCCACTAGTTACTACTTGCATCATAGCTTTATCCTCACCTCACGTAGGGTAAAGCCTGACCTGATACTACTTGCACCATAGCTTTCCATTTTGGCCAGCCTGATCTCCAGGTTTACATGCGCTTGTTCTTGCACCATAGTCGGTCAAATGGAAGAGCCTGATCTTGACCCAAGCCGATCACATAATGCTCTAATATCTCAAGGCACTGTTATATTACATTATACATCAGATATTACTGTACTGCTTTATATTCCAGTATTTTATACCCTGACATGATATCCAGTTTTACATATACTACTTTATTTCCAGTCTTGATATTTCATCTTGTATTTTATTATAATTGTCTCTTATAGAATTTGTCAATTCATATGGAACTGTTATTAGTTTATGTACTCATTTTCATCCTGACTGGATATGTTGACAATATTTTAGGAGTTGTTGTGCCCTCATTATTGGACTACAGGATGTTGCTAGCTGAGACAGATTCGATATTCTTTTACCGTGAGTTGTCTCCCATGAGTGCTAGGCCTGGTAGTTATTTAGTTTTGTTATTGTTGTTTTACCATTTCATTCTTGTCTCAAATGATCCTTGTAGATTCTAGTTGTTCTAGTGATATTGTTATTATTTTTGTCTTATCTTCCTTAGCTTTTGTGATGTGATATGAGTACCTTTATAGATATCGATCTTTTAGATGTTGTAGTTAGTATCGAGTACTTGACAGCGTTCTACTGCCGATGCTGCGGCGTAGGCTGGATGTGGCCCACGTATTCGTACCCGTATATCCGGGTGCGGGTCGTGATATTTCTTGTGGACGAGCACCTCAAATATTCACTTTTGTGCTGTGCTTTGTGCCTCTACCCTCACCCCATATATATAGGATAAGAAAAACATATTTTAGGTCATAATAGAATTTCTTAAATAGGAAGCCCTCAAATAAGAATCCTACTACACCTAAAATAGCCCATCAACATCCTATTTTAGATTATAATAGGATCTCTTAAATAGGAAACCCTCAAATAAGAATCATATTATATCTAAAATAGCCCAGCACTAATTATAGACATCAAAATCAAATTAAATCAAATATTTAATCAGATTTGGACTCCATAAATATGCTATTACCAAATCGAGACTGGACTCCAACAATCTTCCCCTCCATTCTGATGAGCGGGTGTTGACCCCATGGCTCCTCAACTGGACTCCATGTCTGTCGTCATGCGACAGAGTTCCTGCTCCCCCATGCCACTGATCTTCGATCCCCCGAGCTGCTTTGCACCTTCCTTCGTCTTCAGCTCCTCGACCGTCACGTCGATACTAGCTGCCATGCGTAGCACCTCTTGCGCCACTGGGATCTTGTCGATATCAATAACACGATCAAGACCGAAGTCCCTGACGATCAGCCTCACCGCAAGTCTCGGCTGCCTGTCCCCGAACTTCTGTCTTCCACCGAAAAGTGTTAACGTTCCGACGAGCTTCTTCATCCTTGGCTGGCCCAACTAAGCAGACGGTACGGTCCACTTGAGATTCGAACTCCTGAATCTGCCCACCTTCGTATGTGAACTTGAAGTTCCCCCATACACATGCGTCCTCGAGCATAACATCACGTACTGTACATGCCATCGATGACCCACAGCTCCCCCCTGAACTGTCTAAATGATGATGCTCCCACCTTAGATTGAGTTTGCTACAAACCTAAATCTCCTTTTGGCTTCGAAATGCTGATACTGATGTCGCTCCGTGAAGCTTTGGCAAACCACCTATCGCCAAAATTGGATCCGTAGAGCAACCCCCACCTAGAGGCCGACCAACTGTCATGGGACCGATGGACTAACCCTCAATCTTTGACACACCACCATCTGTCACTTTGTCTCGAAGAACCGAATCCTCCGTATACCTAAAAGCACCTAGAAGCCCCTCCTCAGTAAGTTCTCAATGATCCACCTCCTGTCGATCACCCCTCGAGCCTCCATCCGGTGTATGTGGCCTACCTGTACAGCTCAGCGGCTTGAGCCTGTACATGCCACAACATAAATCTCCCCGAGCTAGCTGTTGGGAATCCTTCGCAAGTATCCAATCTTTGTCCCCAAACAGACTACGACAGACATCATCTTCCAGCCTCCCTACAGAAACCAGGTTATAGCGCAAATTTGTTACATGTCGCACACCCTTTAGAACGAGTTTCTCATCGAGCTCCGTTGTCAAGTGCACATTACCGATGCCTACAACTGCAGTTGTCCCCTTATCGTCCATCTTCATACGTCCATACCTGTCGTCGCGGCATGACGTGAAGATCCTCCTATATGGAGTGGCATGATACGACGCCCCTGTGTCCATGACCCAGTCGTCGTCATGACACATGTCATAAGGTTCCTCTGTATCGGTTGCTGCGATGATGATATCTCCCATTGCTGTGAGATCCTCCTGATCATCCTTACCTTTTGCATTCTCAGCTTTGAGCTTCATGCAGTTTCTCTTGATATGACCCCTTTTGCTACAGTGATAGCAGCCCTCCTTGCGGTCCACAATCGTAAGATTCCGAGGACACCCCTGTACTCGTTTATGAATTTGGTCTTCCCTTCTCATAGGAAGTCACCAGAGCGGACTCCTGCGACGATTCTACTTGCTTGCGTCGGACCTCCTCATTCAGCAAGCTACTTTTGACTGCCTCCATCGTAACAACTCCATCAGGCATGGAGTTGCTTATTGACACCACCAACGTCTTCTAGTTTTTCGACAGAGAACTCAAGAGCAGTAGGGCCTGAAGCTCATCATCAATCACCATCTTCATTGCAGACAGTTGATTGATGATACCCTGAACCTCGTTCAGATATTGTCAGCCATTTTTCTTTCGTACAGCGAATGCAGCTTCTTCCATAATACTTTTGTTGAACTCTGCATGGACACGTGGTGAAATACCGAATCATCCAACCATTGGCGGATGAATCCAACGGCCTTTCGATCCAGTCGTTTCCAGTCTTCAGCAGTTTTGTCCATTGGATTTGTACTGTCGTCCTCCAATGGACCATGCAAGTCCTTGCACCAGAGTAGATCCTCCATACTTGGCTTCCAAATCATCCAGTTTTTTCCTGTGAGGGCGATCATACGAGTGTTCATCTGCTCCGTAGACATGGTTGCCAGAACCTACAAAGCTTCGATACCAGATGTTGGAAATCGAATACGCCCTCTTGCGCTCCAATACCGTGTCTGAGACGTTGCCGCAGCAGAAATTTAGGCCAACCCACATGAAATAACCAACCCCCGTCTAACGGACACCAAGCACAGATAAAGGCAAGTATATGGTGGTGATTACGTCACCTAGACAAATCACAATCTCTATAACTCAGATAAAATTACAAAATTGACAAAAACTAATGTTGAACCCTTTGCCCTAATAAGTTCAACCCCCTTACCACACTCAAGAAGAAAAGAAAGATTACAATTGAAATCACTCACCAACCTGTAGCAATCGCCCTAATCAAAGTTGACGACCCCTCGATTAGATCTCTTCTTCCTTCTGTCTTGGATGGCAAAGTCCTAAGAGCAAAGTGCAGAACTTTCTCTTAGATTTCCTGTGGACGAGCACCTTGAATCTCCACTTTTGTGCTGTGCTTTGTGCCTCCACCCTCACCCCATATATATAGGATGAGAAAAATCTATTTTAGGTCATAATAGAATTTCTTAAATATGAAGCGCTCAAATAAGAATCCTACCACACCTAAAATAGCCCATCAACATCCTATTTTAGATTATAATATGATCTCTTAAATAGAAAACTCTCAAATAAAAATCCTATTATATCTAAAATAGTCCAGCACTAATTATGGACATCTAAATTAAATTAAATCAAATATTTAATCAGATTTGGATTCCATAAATATGCTATTACCAAATCTAAACTGGACTCCAACATTCTTCTCCACTTTGACCTTTTTTATCTAAATTTTATTTGGTCCCTCGTCCTTACTTTGTATAGCTAAATTTATTAAACTATTATGAATGCAATTTGTTGGCATCTCCTTGATCCCATCCTTTATCTGTGAAAAAAAACATCAATAACAAACAGAAAATGACCAAACATAGTAACTTCTCTACTGAGCTAAAATAGAACTTTTTATTCTAGATTAAAGGACAGTTATATATGTATGGTGAAGTTTAGTTATTCAATCATTTTATCTTGTCTGAATAATAGACCTCAGTCACTTCAAAATAAAAAAAAATGTGGACCGTGTCATGTGTGTCGGATACTTATTGGACATTAATCCGGACAGTCCAAAACAAATTAGGACACATCAAATAGACACCATGTCCATGTCAGATACCTATTTTATTCTCCACTTGAAGCTCCATACACCCGGACAATTTTTGACACCCTACTCTCCTTGTCTCCATGTGCTACTCCGGTTGTGTTAGTATGGGGGGCCTCCACCATCTGGTTGTCCTCCTCACGCCTATTGGCAATGACATCACCCTCCTCCCAAGGATCCTGCACTCTGTGAGCCTCCTCCCCATTACAGTATTCGGAACCGACCTCTTCCCTAACATGGTTGCTAGCTTTCCACCTCTACTCGGGTCATCTTCCTTCTCCATGTTGCTTTGTATTCCCTCCATGTCACGCCTCGATCCCGCAGAGTCCTTTCGTCCTCGGTTCGGGCTCTTTGAGATCGATCATCCTCGCTAAGGCGTGATGCCGTATAAGCTAAGATGCGCTTGCACAAGGCCAAGACCTGTAACAAGACAAGATAGATAAGGTTGACAATACGCAGCAACGTAAAGCAGATAATTGAAGCGGCAGCGAACATATTTCAAACACATGCATTAAACACAATGGTAACAAGAATATTTCTCTTTATTGATTTCATTTGAACAGATTACAAGCTCTCGATTCTCTCTGATACAATGTTACATTCTCTCAAAACTTTACAGATTACAATGATCTCGTTCCCATACATTACATCCCTTTATATACAAAACCAACTCTTGCAACAGATGTCATCTCTTGGCATCTCTTCTGATTTCTGGCTCCTGAGGATGAGGCTCGGGCTATCGCTTCGGACTATCCTTCTCGATGCATAGTGCACCTGCATGCAGACTGATGGTGGGTCAGTATATCAGCATACTGGTGATTGTGAACAAAGAACTACATCTTTTGAAACGATCACTGTTCATTTAGTGAGAAAACATTTCTTGTAAGGTGATCTTGCTACTTTTACCTATGTTCATTCATTGCATACAGAGTCAGTTTACATCTTTTGAAAACATCTTTTAAAAGCCACAGTTTATTTCTCTTCTTTTCATGTAAAGCATACAAGGGACTATTCATTTCTGTGGAGTGCGCAGCGTGTTTCATGAGCATAATCATTTCTTTATTCAAGCAACTCTTAGGGATAATTATAAAGATGATGTCATATCTTTTCTGTAAAAGGGGCATAGCATTTCATTGTATAGATAAATCTCTGCAAACAATTCATGTCAAAGACTTAAGCGATACATATGCATCACTTTTAAGTGATTCTTACCATAGCCGACCGTCCATCCCTATACAAGACAAGGATTAGCATAAATATGATAAAAACCAACATTTTTCTCTGTTCGTCTCTGCATCGTTAGCTCTCAACAAAATATTCTTTTACGGACTCATGAAACTCGATTGGCAGCTGTGACGCAAGACTCAGCTCTGCGCTAATATATACGTAGACCAGTAGTTGTGACGCTCCGGGTCAGCTTGTACTGATAACGCACATACTAGCAACTGTGCGCATGGTTCAGCTCTTCACCAACCGACACTTATCTATATGATGGTCCATGGAAACCCATGATTAGCCGCTGTGACTCTTGGGTTCAGCTCGTCGCTAGTGGACACTCTATGCACCCCTTGGTCTCTTTACCGCAGGGCGCTACTCTATCCCCCTAGGCCGAACGGCTCGGTGCCCCAGAACCGGTCATGAGGATCTATACTTGTGCACAAGTTGTCCAAGACCAATGCAAATGCAACTATCAGATAAAACTATCAAGCATCAATCTAGCAACTTGTAAACATTTACTTCTTCTGTTTCATGTATCGAGCCAATGGCTCTACTCTTTTCTCTATACAGACAAGTCGTATTCTCTTTTAACAGCACAATGTGCCTTCTCTGTACATCTCTTTCTTATAGCAACAATCATGAGACAATAAACAATCGCTGTTTAAGCAAGCACGATATCAATAAGCATGAACTCTACTCTTGATAATCATACTCTATTCAGGGACATGTAAACATTCTCTCTTCTTTCTTATTAAGCATGGCAACAGTTAATTCGTTTGAGGCACATCTCTAATTTAGCACAGCATCATCTTATTGATTTAACATGGCAACAGTTTATCGATCAAGGCATCATGTCATTTTTTATTAGCATACAATAATTCCTTTTCTTAGCATACAGGTTAACTCTTTTCTTGTTCTTAGCATAGCAACATGAAATCTCTTACTAGCATACTCAATGATTACCATCTTGTTATTAGCAACAACATTTATTCAAAAACTCTGATTCTTATTAGGCGCAAGCGAATCATAAAATGAGTCTTTGTCCACTCACCCAGATTAATCGTCTTCTGTTGCAGAGCCAGAAATTGATCTTTCTGTCTATCTAGTGACTTCGCGGAGCGGGGCACTACACTCCATCTCACTAACTCTGACGCTTGGAAGTACCTCATCCTCCTGGTTCTTCTTTTGTTTTTTCGCAGTCGTTTCCCAGGATTGAGTCGTCTCCTCGTCCCTTCTTCAGTTGAGTCCACTTTGTCCCGACACAAAATTCTAACGTGGCCAAAGCAACCACATTGATCACAGGATGGAGGAACCCATTCATAATCAATGTTCTGCTATATCCTCTCGTCATTTGGTAGCATAAGTTCTATCTTCCTGGGAACCTCGCTAGCAACTTGATTTCTATGAACACCTTTACGTAAGATAGTCGTTGACGTCTAGCAGTAGAAAGATCGGTACGTAAGGGGTTGCCCACCATACTCGCCATTTTCATGATCGACAGTATACTACAAAGCTTCGGAGACAACCACGAAAACCGTATCCAAATAGGGACTGTCGTTAGCCTGTCTTTCTCAAAGCATGATTCGGGGAACCATTGTTTAACCACCACAAGTCGACCATCGAACGACCATGGTCCGTCCTGAAGTACACACTCCATATCCTCGGATAAGAAAATTTGATAAAATAGAAATCATTTTCTCGAGAAAAAATTTCTATCTCCCCTTTAGGTCGCCACACCCTTAAGGCGAACGCCTTCAGCTACCCATAATAATGCCTATTGCCTATAACATACAATATGATGGTGTTTTTCCAGTACTCCATATTTCTTTGATGTCATTTGACGTGATCTCCACCACTTTTCTGCCGTCCACCAGCTTTGAATCAAAGTATTGCAGTTCTACCTCCTCCTGCACCGCCGTCGATTTGCATAACTCTACCCAAGTTATAGGGGAAGAGTTGGGCCTTTGAGCGCCAATCCTCTTTTGCGTGGTAGCTTCCACCCCTACAATAGCCCCCGTGTGGCCATCAATTCTCTACCTTCCTAGTGCGTCATCCTTTTCTCGCCGTCCCCCATTAGTCCTCATTGGAACCGTAGGTCTGTTTGCTCCCTATGCATGAATTTTACCAGGCATATAGGCACCCGGACCTTTATTTCCAGTGGCAATGAGATCCCCCCAGTGAGGCGGTCTCGGCGGGCTGCCGGACCTGGACGCTTGCGCCGTTCCACGGTGGTCCACCCCCCACCTTCATCCCATATTGTCGGATCATCCGCTTCTACGGAGGCATCAGCCGGAGAACTCTCCACCTCCGTTAGGGTTTCCTTTTTCAGAAATTCTAGCGCCGCCATATATATATTGTTGGAGCTTTTCTTGACATATAAAGAGAGCTTGCTCCCAATACACGCCTAGTATTATTTAGTTCCATATTGGAAAAGCACCATGAAGTATATACTTGGTGTGTTGTTGAGATTTGCACATGAGGTGGTGACCCTGACGAGAAAACCATGTGGATAATTTTCCTAGGAGGTAAGGATAAGACTCCATGTTAAAGCATTAATGCTTTTTGCTCTTGGTATTAAATTTCTTTGGAGCTAAGCCTTGTAGGGCTTAGCGACTCGGACTCGGACTCGACTCGGGATCATGGGCTCATAAGGCGTAATGTGGCATTTTATTGGCATACTTTGTACTTAGCATGTCAGCATCGTCGTTAGGCGCATAGTGCGCTTGCGTTCGTTGCGAGCCTCTGCGCGACCAAATGGTGCGGCCAGATGGTGCGCACGCCCAATTAGCGCGGCCAGATGACGTGCCAGTTGGCCCATAGTGCACGTGTGTGTAGTTGGTGTCACAACCACAATCCTAAATAGGGTTACTTATGTCATTTTATATTTATTTATATAATATGTATATTATTTTTATTAATTAAATAGGATGGTTGCATGTAATGGTAGACTAGCCTATTATTTGACCCTTGGTTAGTGAACCTATGGGAAATTGTCATGACTCCTGGACCTACAACTTAGGTTGGACACAACTAGACTTGTTCAAAGTCATGTTAGGTTAAGAATATAATTAGAATTAACAAAACAATTAGGCTAGAAACAACTCTAATTTAAACTAAGTGTCATGACAAAAAAAGGGGCATTTTAGACATTTCCAATAGGCTCTTAGGGTTACCATATGGCTGGCCAGAAAAGGAGGCTTTCTTCTTCTTTTTTATTTTATTTTGGAGCACCAAACCCTAGAAGAGCTCTCTACAAGGCTCTTTCATTTTCTAATTTTTCCACCACTAAAATCCTCCAAAATCCCTCAAAACCTTCCCTGGTCTTCATCCTACGAGACTTGAAGCTTAGAGACCAAGGAGCTAGTGAGCTGGAGCCCAAGGGATTGAGATTTTGTGTCAAACTTGACACAAGAGCGTTCCTAGAAGGTTTCATTGGGAAACCATCTCCCAATATGTAAACCTTTATCAGTTTTGCATCGTTTGAGTTTCAATTTCATTCATGATACTTGTAGGAACACTCACAAGGACTAGGGGTACCCATGGAGAGATGAGCAAGGCTAAACCTCATTTTTGTATATTTTATTTGGGATTTTTTTTGCCACCTTTGGAGAAATTCGAGGAGAGCCCACCAAGTGTTGTCAAAATGACAAAGTAGTCATTCTGGTCTTGTTTTTCAGTTTTAGGCATATGGATAGCTTGGTTTTTCATTGAATAGGCATCCTAATTGATTTCCTAGTGTATCTTATATATATATATATATATATATATATTTTTTTTTTTTTTTTTTTTTTTTATTTTTTTTTTTTTATATATATATATATGTTAAGGGGATATGAATATATGCATGTTGGGGGTTTGGGCATGAGGGCCTGAGCATAGGCACTTGCCCTTTGCAACTGCTATAGGCATTTGCCTTGTTAGCAACTGCTACGGGCATTGCCTTGGTCTTTGGCATGTGCTTGGCCAACATGCCATAGGCTAGTGGTTTGACCTTAGTTTAGTAACTAAAAAGAATGTCAAGAACTTGGGATTGGCCATTAGCTTATGTTCACTGTCAAAGTGACAGTAAACTCACTTGGATAAGAGTGTGTGTGTGTGTGTGTGTGTGTGTCTTATTCAGTCAGTGAGGATTGGGACTGTCAGTGTGCACATGTGGGATGGGAAATAAGAATAGCAGCTTATCAAAAGCAGTAACAACAACAGCAAAAAGCATCAGCAGTAGTAAGCAACAACAGCAGTAGCAGCAATAAGCAACAGCAGTAGTAAGCAGCAACAGTAGCTGCATTAGCTGCATTAGCAGCAGAGGATATCACCCTTTGGGCAGTTGGCTAGGCCACATGGCCACTTGGGTAAGTAGGTAATGAGGATTACCTATTATTAGAGAGGGATACACATGTATACATATATATGATTAAGTTATTACTAATCTAAGTAAGTGTATGATGTTACATATATCTAAGGTAATGATTAATCTAATGATATATCTAAAATCTAGGTAATGGGTTATCTAAGGTAGAGTGTATTACCTATATGATATATAATAGGTTATGGGTATTACCTACCCTATTAGTCTAAGGTAATGTGATACCTATCTAAGATTTGGGGATTACCCTTCTAAGTAATCTAGGTATGGTGTTACCTACTATAAGATAATGTACTACCCATATGATAGTAGATAGATGGCTACCTGTTAGTCTAAGGTAGTGGGTTATCTATTAGCCTAAGATAATGTATATCATAGGTAAGTATCAATAGGAGTGCCACATACGATTTATATATCTATATAATATAACTAGGTAGGTAACAACTTGATATGGGTTAACTTAACCTAGATTTGACTAGGGTTTGACCAGGGTTGACCAGTTGATCAAAAGTCAATTGTGAGTAAAATTTGACCTAGATTGCATACCACACACTAGAAAACCATGTTTAACACTCTTAAACACGAATTAATATTTTATCTCATCTATAGGCCTTGTGACTCCACTTTGAGCCTCGATTCATATTGACTGCTCAGAACGGCAGGCGAGTACATTCTCTGATAGTTTTCATTATTTTGATATCTACTATATCTGTTCTGTTGTACTGTTTTACTTGATTCTCGACACGAGGATACACAGACTAGTATACGTTGGATCCCACTATGAGATTTTCCCGATTTACCCGGTATATAGGTATATTGTTCGATCTTGTTTCTTGTACTTGTATAGACACCAACTTGGGAGTGGGCTGCCCCGCTCTTTTAATCTCGTGTCATAACGTTTCATGGTTGGATCCATTTTATTATTCGGGAATAGAAAATTATTAGAGGTTATGTGACAATATCCCACATGTTACTACTTGTGCATAGCTTCACCCTCACCACACGTAGGGTGTAGCCTGACCTATTACTACCTGTACATAGCTTTCCATTTTGGCCGGCCTGATCATGTACTTGTACACAGCCGGTCAAATGGAACAACCTAATCTGGACCCAAGCCGATCACATAATGCTCTAATATCTTAAGGCACAGTTTATATTTACATTATACCTCAGATTTACCTATATTGCTTTACATTCAAGTTTTACCTTATATCTCACACCATGACATGATATTATGTCTATATTGTACTATTTTACTTCGAGTCTTGATATTCTATCTTGTATTCCATTATAACTATTTCTTATAGTATTTGTCAATTCATTGGAACTACTGTTGGCGTTTGTACTTTGCTCCAATCTTGACTAGATAACTATTTTTTTGAACAATTAGATGTAGACTGCTCTACCTACTATGGGTACGGGATAGATTGAGACTTTGACCAGGATTTGACTGGGGAGCCGGTACTCGTAGAGGATGCACCGCCAGTAGTGTTATAGATTAGCTAGACTGTGACTGGACTTGTACTCTAAATTGGATATTTTGGACTTGTAGTATTTATTTGAGATATTGTATTATGTCTTGAATTCCGAACTTATGGCTGTGACTTTGCATCTATTTCAGTCTATCTATTTCCATCTTTATCTCTATCATATTTGTACTTATCTTCCTTAGATTCATGTGATTGAGTGGTGATTATATTTCTCCGTGCGGAGATGACAGGTTATATACATTTGTGTCTAGATGTTATATGTTTTAGATGACATATACAGCCTTCTACCGTCGACTCTGCGGCATAGGCTGGACGTACCCACGTGCTCGTGTCCCTAAATAGGGTACGGATCGTGACATGTTTTTATGGTGGCACATGCAGGTCAGAGTCGTAACTAGTATGATTTTGTAATGATACTCGACTTAGAGTACTAATTACGAGCCTACTATTAGGATATTGGTTCTAGGTTATGATAGAAGTTACTCAATCACATATAAAGAAAATTTTCGATCTCTGATTATCTTGACAACTCTTTTGCGTTTCGAATTTAATTGTCCTTCTTTGATGATATCTTATCTTATGCCATATTGATCTCTTTGCTTGAATCTGTCTTCAAGATGACGAAGACTCGAGCACAGACTGCTGGACCCGGTACAGAATCGGAGAGGTTCGATCCTTCACGACCTGTTTCTCCGGCAGTAGGAGCTGCAGTTCAGGAGGCTGTCCCTACTGTCCGTGCCATTTAGGAGGGAGTGACGGCAGCACCTGGGGTCTTTCCCCTCCGGTCCAAGGC
>JANAVB010034617.1:9040437-9097746 GCA_029216955.1 Iris pallida | reverse complement strand
TGTCTTGAAGTTGCTGTAAAGGCCCTGAAAGCTCATTTCTCAAATGAATTTGCTCATTTGATTTATCACCAGGAATGAAACAGCTTGCCAGAGCAGCTACTTGATGGGGATCGAGATTGTTAAACGTACCTGTTGTACAATTCCTTGAGTTATACTTGATAATAAATTGACTACCAGATTCAATCATAAAGCACATGGATGAATTTATAGATGCACCATTAAACATTAGTTCTGTGACAAGAAGTTCGTCTTCTGTGTCCATCAAGCAGGCAGCTCGTCCCTTCAGCTGGACAACACCTTCAGCATCAATATGCCCAAGCATCTTCAAAACACGCGAGCGATTGTTCAGTTCATCACGAAATTTTTGGAGCTGCGCAAATAAAAAAAGGCATATAGTTATCCATGTAAGATGGAATAGGGACATCAGTAGCTCCATCACTCGCTTTTGTACTCAACAGAAGCACATGGTTTATTGGTCGTTTCAAGTCATGCATGATGATGAACCTTGACAAAATTCTTTATACAGAATGCAGTTGGAATGTACTATACATGAATCACTATGAGCAAGCTTTTCTTTTGACAATAATTAAAGAAGAATGCCTTCATGATTCAACATTCCAAACCGCAAGAGATAACTTCAGTCGCACATAACAAAAGAAAATCTATTAGTTTATAGATCTAACCTGTGAGTCTCGCATTTTCGACTTAAGCTGTTGTATTTCATGATTCACCTCAACTTTTCTTTCAAACCATTTGAACTGCTGCTCTGTCTGACCGGACTATATAGCCAAAAATGCACAAACAACATCAGTGGTGCGCATGGAATGAGTAACCAACCTTTACATGTCAATCTAACATCAATCTACACACCAACCTTATGCAATGGATGAGCAAATAATTTCTGCTCAAGTTCTTGAATGTTATTTACCAAGTCAACAACTTCTGGGTCTTCAATGCCCATATCCTGCCAGAATTTACAAAACAGTAGGAATGCATCAAAAAAAAGATATATGCGATAGTGTTGATTATTTTATTTTTTGTATGAAAGAGAAACTTCCCAGTGAAACCACAACAATATACAGTGAAATGCACACCAATACATGTACGCAAACAAGAAAAGCGAACAGCTACAGATTCTCAAGTAACATTCCACCTTAGAAAGCAATGCTATAGAAAAAGGATAAATATACGATTAATTGGCAGAGTAATCAACCACTTATCATATTAACCAGGAGGCTGATTAATCGAAACTTCCAAGTACCAGTATAAAAGTGATCAATATGCTGAGTAATCCGCTTAAACAGGTAACTGGGTAACCAACAAAGCGAGCATGTAATGGAACCTTCTAATATAATATATTTAAAAATATGGATCGGGAACTATAATCCCTAGTTATTTTGGGAAGCAGCAATTTTCACTCTCATTACCATACAAAAGCACGGACACTCCAACAATCTAGGCCGTGTCGTGGTGGATATATCACGAACACACCAAAATAGGTGCCACCATCTAGCTGTCCTTATCGTGTTGTGTTGTATCTGTGTCCGTGCAACATAGATTACCATCCAAGCTTTTCACACCAAAATGTGGTTTGCAATGGAGCATGACAGCTCCATAAAATAATGAAAATCTTGTGACCGGCTATCACCCCGATATCCATCCTAAGATTCTTTACACAAAAATATCATTCCAAAATCTTTATCACACACCCCAAAAACTAATGGCTTTTATTTTGCCATCTAACGAATTATAAGAGTAGCATAACCCCATTTTACCCGCTTTACTAAAAGGGAAGTCCCCCAGAAGCCTGCTAAAGCTCAAATAACTTTCAGAAAAAGCCCTAAATGAGAAAAACAAGGGTTTGCTGGAAGAATAAATGTAACTTAACAAATGTAAAATACTTCATCCATAGCAGGCAATACCTAGACTTTTCCCAACCCAGGATTCATCTAAATGACCATTATTAAGAAAATATGAAGAGAGCGTCAAAAAGCCCCCATTGACTTCCCATGAATCCATGACTAGCGTCTCCTGTGATGATAAGGTAGTATAACTACTAAATACAGAATTATTTAAAGGACGAAAGAAGCTTCCACTCGCGTTAGTAATAGGGAGGTACATCAAGTTACTATTGCAAGTTGCAACTTAAAACATAAAAATGTAGTTACTCCAACCTCACGCCAAAGCAATGTAAGAGATAAGAGCATAAATAAAAAAAAATGTGTATTCCTTTCTACCCAATGAAATGCCAGTACTGCAAAATCCACTTTATTTATAACTGCTTTCTATGGAACAGCTAGTTCCAAATATTGAGCCTCAAACTTGTGTAACCAAAATACGCAGAACATTTGGACCACTAATTCATATATAAAACAAGGCCTCTATATTTGCATACCCTTTAGGAACATGCCTCATTGATTTTGTCTATCAGTAATGCCATATCCCTAATCAGCTAACTACGCAGACCGTCATCTTCATACTATTTTTTCCTTAGAATAAGATCTTCAATAATGACTACTTTTTCCTTGCGGTTAAACTGTTAAAGAACCCACCAGTGGGACCCTCCTAAGCACTTTGTCATACAACCAAATTATTGGTATTAAATGCATTTACATGTGATATTTTCCTTCTCGAAGGTTATATGAACTCAAGTTTACACACCATTGTGTAGACTATTTAACTCAAGTAGCATGAAATGATGAACGTTCATTTCTTCAGATTGATATAGTAATCTCAAAAGAAGTAAAGGGTACAGTAAATTTAGAATATAACATGAAAGAAGTCATAAGCTAGGAAAGTCCAGAATTGAACGTTTTTCCACTACCGAAGCTAGGAAAGTCCAGAATTTCCACTACTGAAGCTAGGAAAGTCCAGAATTTGATATCAGTTGATTCTAAAAACGAAAGTCGTTTTTCCCACCATGCTTATTCAAACTGATTGCTTATTCGATTTTTTTTTGGATCTATGAGAAACAAAAGATGATGATTCCCACCAAGCTTAGGCCTGATTGAAATATCCTTGGACCGCAGACTCACAATCATTAACAATATGATAATAAAAATTTCCATAGTTACATATTAAACAAAATAGTTAGTAAAACAAGTTATGGATAGAAGAGACTAAATTAACAAAAGAACTTATTCCAACTTCTATTTCTAATTTGTCAAATAAACATTTTTAGAACCTCATTATGCTTACCGTGACGAAGACCATGTCTGAACCATCCAGTGCTTCCTGAATCAACTCCTTGCTTTCTTGGGCAGCATTCATACCAATATCTGGGTTCCCACCAGCACCAAGTCCCCTATCAACTCCACACCCTTCATTGAACTTGCAATCATTCTATTGACTGTATTTGATCCCCCGCCACCTATTCCGATAACTTTGATCTTGGCTGCATTATAATCACTTGGAACTGATGCATCCATCAAATTTTCAATTGCATCACCAACTGAATTGCTCTTTCTTGTGTCAATAACTGTCTTATTTCCCTCTCGGAGCAACGAAACTTCCGGATGAAGATTCAAGAAAGGATCATTCTTGTTATATGAGTTTATGTGAGATTTGGAAGAGCATCTAAAACGAGGATAATGTGAATTAGTCTCCTGTCCTAAGGATGAATTAGTAGTCTTCCCTAACCGAAAGAGGCACTCATTAAACATTTTGAGACAGCTACTTCTTCTGGTTTGATTCTCTTTTCGAGCGGTCCCTCCAAAAAACTGACCAACAAAAAGACATGGTAGATGTGCTACCATTTTAACAGAGAGTGAACCACTATTAAGAGCTTTAGAACCCAAAATTCTAGGTGTCAGCAATCAGGGTATTGAACCAGTTTTGGGTCTTGCAATTGTTTATTTATGATAGAAGATCCATGTTTTAGGAAGGGGGAGAATATGCTTGGATCTTTTTCTAACAAAGTATCGATAAAATTTGAAGCTGCTGCTGTTTTCCATTCCTTTTTTTGGTTTAATTAATAGAATCTTGGTAGTTTTATCTATCAGGCTGCAACTAATACTAAAAGTTGAAGTAATATCAAAGTTTGCTTATTTATACATAATGTGCAAGCTGTCCCATATTTTGCTCATGTCATATTTAAAATTTTGCCCCCATCATCTTGCATATTTGCTTTCAGATTTGCAGGAATGTTGACTGGCCATGCTTTTGATTTACGTGAAAGTGGCAAACCCATTGAGCTTTTACTCGAAGATTTTGTATATGAGATTGATAAAGATGTAAAAGTTTCTTAGAAGATTTTGTACGCAGCCTCCTTCGAGGAGCTTGCGAGAAGTCATGTGCATTAATGTGACACCATTATTTGGGTGATGATATAATTACTGTTGGTCTTAGCTTGGGGGGGTTGGATTAAGTTGTCTACCCGCTGAGATGGAACAAGTGTAGCTAAGAAAGGAGAAGCCATGGAAATTTTGGTGGAGGATATTTCAGAGTGCAACAATGTTCTGGATATCTGTTTCTCATGATCAATTTCACTATCTTTTCTACTGTTCTATAGTAGTACTCCAAAATCTGAACCAAAGTTGAGATCAAATTGCGAAGTGTGGCTGGTTGTGGTGTCAACAACATCAGAGGTATTGGATCTAAGTGGTACACCAATTAAAACTTAAGAATCAAAAAAAATCTTAGGCGAGGACTCCAATAAATCATGTGGTTTTTCCAATTTACAAGATTGAGTAAATAGGCATTACCTCGAACAAATTATAACAGCAAATCAATGAACCAACAAGCTAGTTCTAATATTCAGTCTTCCAACGTCAATGCCGCATCATCAGAAAAGAATAGAGACTTAAATAAGAGAGGCTTTCTGACCTTACTGAGAGAGTTTGGATCCTCGAAGAATCCATCAGAAGAGGCAGACCTCTCGTGCCTGGAGATGAAAAATCGATCGAACATCAATACAAAAAAATAGGTTAGGGTTTCTAGAAGGAGACAGGGGGTTAGGGTTTCCCGAAGGGGATGGGGGTTTAGGGTTAGTGATGATGCGGAGGAGGAGAGGACGAGAGCCGCTGAATGGTAGAGGAGATGGTAGAGGAGGTTTTGAGCTCCGTCGCCGGTAGTGGAGGAGATCTTGGGCTGACACAGGCGTCCCCAACGGTGGCAGTGGAGGGGGCGAAAGGGAAGAAGAGGACTTTTTAGACGAAGAGGAAGGTGGCAAGGCTCCGATGGTCGATGAGAACTGCTGCTGCACCTCTTCTTTGGTTGCTCGGTCGAAGCATACAGACGACGACCGATTCCATACACTTCATATACAAATCAAGAAAACCCCAAATTAGAAACCCTAGAAAAAAGAAACTGAGAAGAGAGGAGAGAGGAAGAGAAGTGAGGGATTCACCAGCAGCCGCAAAGAGCAGATAAGAAGATTGGGAAAGAGACTGGTGCCCAGAGCATGGTTGAGTGAAATCTTATTTTATTTTTCTGCCAGAAGCAATGTAGCCAAATTGTACTTACCGCCCAAATTTTGATAGAAAATGAAGAAAAAAAATTAAAACATTACATTTCGTTGCTATAGGTAAAAAATTTGTAGGTCCAAATTGTACTTACCGCCCAAATTTTTGGCAAAATTTCAAACGGTAAAATGAAAAAAGATTCTACAGCATTCAGAAAATGCTATGAATAGATATTTTTATACCACTACAGAAAGAACGGTATTGTTGATAACATTCTATAGCGGGGACACTTGAACGCTATAGAAAAACTGCTATTGTAGGTCATATTTGTTGTAGTGCAATATATCTTCGTGTTCGTGACCTGTTTGAATCCATGGGTACTAGCCGGGCAGAGAAGTACATTAGTAGACATGTAAACATACCCAAAAATATCCCCAAAATGTCTATTCTTGTCTGATAGTAGTCGCACAACTCACGTACAGGGTGCCGGATTTACCCCACAGCCGTTTACATGTCGAAAGTGTATTTCAAATCACTAGTTAGATATAGTCTTGTTACATTTCAGTTTTCTTATCATTGCTTGCCTTGTGTACCATGTCTTCCTACTTTTACTCGCATGATTCCTACCATGATTCCTGTTTATCCCTTATCATATATCTCAGTATTATTACAGATTTATGAATTTCGTCATTTATTGATTCTGTTGTGAGATTGTACTCGTTCCATTCGTGACTGGAAACCAACATTTTTCAGGTTTAGCCGCGATCACTCTTAGCACTGGGAAGGCATGGATATGCTGAGGTCAACCTAGATAGTGGAACTAGCTGTCTTTACTATTTTGTGAGACCTTGTATTTTCTTTCAAATATAAATGTTGTAAATATTGTAATCAAATTTAGAAATGTGAATGAGCAATAAAGTTTATTTTGAGCATCTATTTCTTGCGGGCTTGACAGCGTTGGCGTAGGCTGGCTTGGACACGTCTCGTATCCGAAAAGTGGGTACGGGTCGTGAAAACAGGTAAAGAAATTCTTGAAACTGCGACAGAAGTTTGAAGACGAGACGATGTCCCTTCCCGACAAGTTTGTTGTTGGAGGGATTGTTTCAAAGCTCCCCGCTGGGTGGAGTAAGTTCTATGCAAACATGCATAGGAAGAAGCTTGAGATCAGCCTTGAAGATCTCTTGCAGAAAATCTATGTTGAGGACCAGATAAGGGCTCAACTGAAGGTGGACGTACTATCCAAGCAATTGGCTAACGCCAATCTGGTTCATACCAAGGAACTAAGGGGAAAGCATACGGCTTTCCACAACAAGAAGAAGGACCCTAACAATCTAAACGTGAAGGGGACTTCCTTCAAGCAAAAGAAGGCAATGTCTCAGATGCCTTGTTTCAAGTACGGCAAGGAGGGCCACTTCAAGAATGAATGCAAAGCAAAGACCAAGCAATCAGAGCAAGTAGAGCCCAGTAAGGTATCTATGATCACTGACGTTGTTGCTATGATTGTGCAGGTTGATGCGGTAGGGACTGACTCTGACTGGTGGGTAGACACTGGAGCCACCTGCTGTCACCCTCACTTTTCCAAGATAGGGGTAAAATGATAATTTTCTATTTTTGAATATTTTGGGATTTTTATTTCATGAATGTTAATATTTAATGATTATAGGAGTCGGGTTCGAATTTTATCTCATTCCGACTTATTTCGGGACTCCGGAGAATTTCGACTTAAGTTGTGCTTAACACATTAATTAACCATGGCCCACCAAACTTATCATTTAGGTGTAGGAATTTGGTCTAATCCCACATGAGTGTTTAGGCCTAATTATGATTTTTATTTGGTCTTTTCTAACCCCCAAACCCTAATAGGAATTAACCCTTCACATAGAATAGGTTAGAGGGACAACTTGTAATTTCATAAGGGCCCAAACCCCCTTTAATGGCCGGCCACCTCCCTCTCCCTTTCTTTCCTTTCACACTTTAAAATTTCTTCCATCTTCTTCTTCTCCAAGTGTTCTTCCAAGAGAAAGAATAGAAATCCCTAGGAATCATCTCCAAACAAAGTCTCATTTCCAAATTTTCTTCCATAGATCTCTCCCTCTACCTCAAGTGGTGCTTCTACAAGCTTTTGAGAGCAAGAAGATAAGAGTTGTGTCCTAAACAATTCATTTTGTGTCGGAGCCGTGTCGGAGGATTTTGTATTGGGATCCATCTCCCAATAGGTACAAACTATCCTCTAATTCCATTTCTTCATGATGTAAATTAGTTTTGACCAAGTAGGATTAATCTTCATGGTTGTGTCCCTATTCGTGTCAAGTTTGAGTCCATTTGGTGTGTCCTAGGAAGGGTTTTGATTTGTATTTGTGTCCTAGTGTTTTTCCCCAATTTGGACACCCCAAGAATATTAGTTTTGCCTCTAAGTGGTTTAGACACTTTAAATTTCATATTTGTATTAGTGTTATGTGGAGTGTTATTTATATATTGTGTGTGTGTGTGTGTGTGTGTCTATATATATATATATATATATATGTGTGTGTGTGTGTGTGTGTGTGTGTGTGTGTGTGTGTGTGTGTGTGTGTGTGTGTGTGTTCATATATATATATATATATATAAAATATATATATATATATATATATATATATATATATATATATATATATATATATATATATATATATATGTGTGTGTGTGTGTGTGTGTGTGTTTATATATAAATATGTGTGTGTGTCTATATATATATTGTGGAGTTATATATATATGTAGAGAAGAGGGGAGGAATTAGTATGTGTGTTTATATATATATATATAGAGAAGAGGGGGAATGAATGAGAGTGATTAATTAGTGTGTTTATATATATATATATATATATATATATATATATATATATATATATATATATATATATATATAGAGAGAGAGAGAGAGAAAAAAAAAATATATATATATATATAGAGAGAGAGAGAGAAAGAGAGAGAGAAAAATATATATATATATATAGAGAGAGAGAGAGAGAGAGAGAATTAGAGAGGGAGAATAGAGGGTGAGAAGGAGGAGGAAAGAAAGGGCAAACAGCAGCAGCTGCAGGAGCAAAGCAGCAGCAGCTGTTAAAGCAGCAGTAGCAACCCCCCCCCCCCCCATAGCCCCCATTTGACCCTCCATAAACTCCTATATATACCTATATATACATATATATACTCTATATATACACCCATATAACCCACTAAATTAACCCCCAAGTTAGTCCTATGTGAGTGTGTGTGAGAGTGAGTTTTGTGAGAGTGAGTGAGTGGTTGTGTGAGGGCAAGTGAAGGGGGATATTGAGATACGAGAGTCGGAACGTATCGAAATTGAAATAGGACTTAGCTAATGTGAAATAGAGTTTGTGGGTAGGCTCCTAAGTTAGAATCGGGGTTGCGTTTGAAGTAGGGAGAAGGGTATCTCACGATACCATTGAGTATCCTACGATACTAAAGATAATGGGTAATTGAATAACATGGATCGTAAGATGGACTGGATGTCCACTTTACCT
The DNA here is from genome assembly GCA_029216955.1 of Iris pallida. Taxonomy (NCBI): domain Eukaryota; kingdom Viridiplantae; phylum Streptophyta; class Magnoliopsida; order Asparagales; family Iridaceae; genus Iris; species Iris pallida. Next base: position 9,088,820 of record JANAVB010034617.1, on the reverse strand, counting down.
AGGAAACTTGGTAGATAATGTTAGTATAGGCTAGTATCCTACTACCCTAGGAAGCCAGGAGTAAAACTCCCAAGGGAAAGCCACTTGTCTTTAGTGTTAGGGTGGTAAAGGGTAAATGTATATAAAGGATAAACGGGTAATTTCAAGATACGGGTAGTAGGTTTGACTTGAAACTTAGGTGTCTTGATAGGTACACCCTACAAATGTCATATTGAACCAATTTCGGCTCGGTTGACCCAGAGTTGACTTTTTACCCAAAAGTCAACAATGAGTCAACCCTTTGTCTAAAATGGACCAAATCCAAACTAGAGTTGACCAGTTGACCAAAAGTCACCTGTTGGTCAACACTTGACCAGTTTGGCCTAGGTTTGGCCTAGAGTTGACCAGGATTGACCAGTTGACTAAAAGTCAACTATAAGTCAACTCTTGATCTCGTTTGACTTGTTTTGACTTGTTTTGACTTGCTATGACTAGTATGACCTAGAGTTGACTTAGTTTAACTTAGATTGACTTTACATGACTTAGTTTGACTTAGATTGACTTAACAGGACTTAGTGTAACTCAGTGTGACCTAGTTTAACCTAGATTTTATATCATTCATTAGAAATCATTCATAATTTTGTTAAACCTAAGTTAACATGCAATATCTCATCTTTAGGTCTCTGATTTCTACTCTGAGCATTGATATACCCTACAGCTCAGGACAGTAGGCGAGTACATTCACTGGTAGTTTTTATTGTCTTGATATCTGCTATATCCGATTCAGTTGTAGTGTCTTACTCGATTTCCAATCACGATAGTTCACGGACTAGTATACGTTGGATCATGACATGAGATGTTGTTCCTGGATTTTCTTGGTATATATGTACATTTCCTGTCTTGTTTTCTGTACTTGTATAGACACCTATTCCTGAGAAGGAGTAGCTATCCTCTTAGGGAATCCCGTGTCATGACGTGTCATGTCCAGGTCCATTATACTATTCGGGGATGGGGAATTATTAGGGATTATGTGATCAAAGCCATCCTGTCACTATATTCTTGTGCTCGCGCCACTCTCACCTCACGTAGGGTGTAGCGAGATCCTATTTTCCTTGTGCTTGCTATCCAGGTTGGCCGGCATGACCCTTTCTATATTTTCTTGTGATTGTCGGGCCAAGTGGATAGCCTGTCCTGTAACATTTTCCAAAGTCGATCACATAACGCTCTAATAATTTAAGGCACATTTTATATTTACTTATCTTATTTTACATCCTGCCATGTTCTACATTTAGTACTTTCTCACCATGCTATGATATTCAGTTACTCACATGTTCTACATGGCTTTATGTTGTACCTTGATTGAAGACTAAGTTCTGTTCGGGAGAAGGGTTACAACCCCGGTCCTTGTTTGGTTTAAGGGTTGTAACTCAGCTTCCGAATGGTTCCTAAGTCATCCTATATCTTTGTCTTGTATTTTATTATACTGTCTCTTATAGAATTTGTCAATTCATATGGAACTGCTGTTAGTGCTTGTACTTGCTCATTTTCCTGACAGGATACTGTTGATATATTACAGATGATTCTGAGACAGACTGCTCGACCTATTATGGGCTCGAGTTAGATGGAGTAGTCCAGGACCGTGGCCTGATAGTAGAGCCACTAGACTTTGTACTCCCAGAGTAGTGTAGCTTAGTTGGGTTTGCCTGGACTACGATCCATCTAGTATTATCAGACTGTAGCTTTCTATATTATATTTTGTGACCCTGTGATGTTGTGTATACATCTGGGCTTGTGTTGGATCTTGAACTTATTTCCTATTTCATCTATCATATATTTTTCTTCTGTGCTATCTACCTTAGTTTTATCTTGTGATTGAGACTGTATTGCTATGTCACCTCCATTCAGAGTGTATATATTGTACAGGTACCTTTATATTGTTAGTCGTAGTATTTATGGACGTTACATACAGCGTTCTACCGCCGATACTACGGCATAGGCTGGACGTACCCACGTGCTCGTGCCCCTGATAAGGGTGCGGGTCGTGACACCTGCCATGTCTGCTCCAGCAAGGAGTGGTTCACTACCTACACACCTACTTCTGAAGTGGTTATAATGGCGAACCAGGCACAAGCTGAAGTGCTCAGGATTGGGACGGTGGTATTGAAGCTGACTTCTGGTAAGTCTCTGACGCTTCAAGGCGTAAAGCACGTACCTGCTGTCGCCAAAAACCTGATCTCAGGAGGCCTACTCTGTAACGCAGGCCTCGGGATGGACATCAATGCTGGCCAGATGGTGATGTCTATCAAGGGAACATATTTCGGGAAAGCTTTTTATACCGAAGGAATGTTCAAAATTTAGCTTGTAAATTAGTCCAATGTAATTAATACAATCTCTCCTTCTGCTTATACTCATGAGTTGTGGCATAATAGGCTAGGACATGTTCATTGTAAACGAATAAACAGAATGTCTAGTCTAGGACTTATCTCCAAGTGTGGGGGTAAGGTAGAGAAATGTGAAGTTTGTGCTCAAATGAAGATCACAAGGAAACCCTTTTCTCGGGTTAATCGAAGTACAAATCTTCTGGAGTTGGTACACTCCGATATCTGTAACTTCAAACAGTTCTCTACAAAGGACGGGATGAAGTATTTTATAACCTTCATCGATGACTTCTCTAAGTATGCGTTCGTCTACTTGCTGAAGGCTAAAGACGAAGCATTCAATAATTTCAAGGAGTTCAGAGTCGAACCTGAGCGGCAGACTGGACAACAACTCAAAAGAATAAGAAGTGATCGAGGTGGGGAGTACATGTCTCATAAATTCGCATCGTTCTGCAAAGAACATAGAATTGTCAATGAGACTATGGTTCCGTACTCTCCTCAATCAAACGGAGTAGTAGAGAGGAAGAACAGAATGTTAACAGAATTGATTAACTCAATGTTGTTGATTGTGGGTCTTCCTAAGTGCTACTGGGGAGAAGCTGCATTGACGGCCACTTTTATTTTAAATAGAGTGCCTCATGCAACTTCTGACGTTACTCCTTATGAACTCTGGTTCAAGGTCAGACCTAACTTGAATGTCATTCGAGTGTGGGGGTGTCTGGCATATGTCAAGTTTCCAGATCTGAAGATTCAGAAGCTTGGGACAAGGACTACTAAGACAATCTTCTTGGGGTATGCCGAGAAGAGTGATGCTCGGAGATTTTTTGATATTGAGTCAAATCATATCATTGAATCTCAGGACGCAAAATATTTTGAAGACAAATTTGCAAGGCACAAGAATATTGTTCTTGCGGATGTACCGGAGAACAATGTGGGTGCGCAGAAAACTGAAGTCTTCAATGAAGATGTGGTCCAAGAAAATATTGTTGTTGAAACAACGATTGAACCAGAACAAGCTGAGTCGTCAGCTAAGCGTGTGACGAGGCCGAAGGACTTCGGAAATGACTTTGTCACCTATCATATGGAAACAGATCCGCTTAACTATGATGAGGCGATGGAGACCGGAGACGCAGTTTTCTGGAAGGAGGCGATTGACAATAAAATTGATTCCATCACCTCAAATAACACTTGGGTGTTGATTGTTCTTCCTGAAGGAACAAAATCCATCGGATGCAAATGGATCTTCAAGAAGAAGATGAAAGCAGATAGAACTATTGACAAGTTCAAGGGTAGGTTGGTAGCCAAGGAGTTTTCTCAGAAGCAGGGGATTGACTATTTTGACACGTATGCTCCAGTAGCCCGGATGACCACCATCAAAATGTTGATTGCTCTCGCAGCAATACATAAGATGGTGATACATCAGATGAATGTGAAAACGACTTTCCTAAATGGCGAGCTGATCGAAGAGATTTACATGCAACATCCAGAGAAATTTGTCATCAAGGGTCTTGAAGACAAAGTCTGCAAGTTGGTAAAATCTTTGTACGGTCTTAAACAGGCTTCCATGATGTGGCATGAGAAATTTGACAAAGTTATAAGGTCAAATAGCTACATGGTCGGCGAAACGGACAAGTATGTTTACACGAAGTTCGCTGATAGAAGAGGTGTGATCGTTTGTCTGTACGTGGACGACATATTTATCCTAGGTACAGATATGGGTTGTGTCACTGAGACAAAGAAATTCATCTCGAGCAAGTCGTCACTCCCGTTTCTCGTTATACGTATTTTCAGGATACGTATACGGATTTCTGACAATTGTCAGGTGGCCCGTATTTTTACTTATCTTGCTTAGCTTAGCCTTGGTTTAAATCTTGACTTGATTGGTTCAACTTGGTTCAACATGACTTGGCTTGGCTTGGTTTGGTTTATATTGGGTTGAAATGAGAGGGATTGCTATATAAGTCAACTTCTTCTCTCTCCTCCATTATTTTGCATTTACTTCTTCATCTTCTTCATTTACTCCTCCCACCTACCAAGCCTAAGCAAGTGCAACTTGCTTCATGATGGATCTCAAGTTTTATTGTTCCATTCCCTTCCTTACTTCATTCTAAGCCTCCTTAGAACTTGACATTTTTGGATTTGATGGATGGATTCTTGTAGATCTAAGTTTATAATCTTTTCGGTTTTTCTTGGTTTTGATCTCTAAAACTTGGTTATTTTCAAAATCTAATAGTTCCATGTTGTAGAAAATTCAATTCTACCCAATTTTGGCTTTTGAACCGCTTGATTTCGACTTCGTATGTGAAAGTTATGTCATTTTCATGTTCACGGGTTCCCCACACCTTTTGGTGCTGTTGGGACGATGAACAGTGTCGCGAGCAGTGTATTCGCTGCCGTGCGCCGCACGCCGCGCTTGCGCGCAACGTGCGTCGTGGGCGATTTTACCCGCTCGTAATGTGCAGATTGCGCGCCGTGCGCCCGCGAACTTCTCTGCCGCGCGTCGCGCTTGTGCGCAACGTGCGCCGTAGGCGATTTTACCCGCGCGCAATGCGCAGGTTGCGCGCCGCGCGCCCGCGCACTTCTCTGCCGTGCGCCGTGCTTACGCGCAACGTGCGCCGTGGGCGATTTTGCCCGCGCGCAATGCGCAGGTTGCGTGCCGCACGCCCGCGCACTTCTCTGCCGTGCGCCCGCACGCCGCGCTTGCTCGCAACGTGCGCCGTGGGCGATTTTACTCGTGCGCAATACGCAGGTTGCGTGCCGCGCGCCCGTGCGTCGCGCTTGCGCGCAACGTGCGTCGTGGGCATTTTTGCCCGCGCGCAATGCGCAACTTACGCGGCCGCGCTTGCACGCAACGTGCGCCATGGACGATTTTGCCCGCGCGCAATGCGCAACTTGCGCGGCCGTGCGCCCGCGCACCGTGCTTGCGCGCAACGTGCGTCGTGGGCGATTTTGCCCGCGTGCGTGCAGGTCATTCCAAATGACTGTTTTTGCTTCTTTGAGCTGTTTTGTAGCTAAAATCTTGAAAAACTCAAAACATGAAAGTTGTAGATCTTTTCCTTGGCTTCAAGAATATGTCACTAGTTATTTTGTGCAAGTTTCTCTCATTCATGATAATGTAAGAATAGAACACGATAGTGGCCCGCTGTGGCGCACTCTTGACAAGTAAACTGACATGATATATCTTGACATGCTGTTATGACAGCTAGCCTGACATGACAACTATGAGAGACTTGACACCGTGGGCGATTGTGTTTGTACAAATAAACCTGTACTCTCTTGCATCATGTCTAGGATAGGGATCCCTGAGTACCACGGTCAGGGATACCAACAGTAATTGACTAAGGCTAATAAACTAGAATAATTCAGTAGACATGAAGAGATTCCAAGCTACAGGCAATCCCGTTATCTGGGCGTATTAAGTGGACTTGTAGCCTACCGACGAGTAGGGCACATTTCCAGCACACAGTCACATGTTGCATTCTTCATAAACGGACATTCGACCTGGATAACTGGATGGTCTGTAGGACTTATGGCTGTTGGGATAATCTCATTGCATCTTGCTAGTAACTAGGCCTGTGATAACCCTAGTTAGTTAAAGTATCAAGCCGTACTCTTTGCTTGGCCGTGATTGATTAGATGGAATCTAGCCCAGCTTAGTCTTGTCATGATCCTGTACAAGATTGTGACATGACATGATTATTGATGTTTGCCTTAACAATAACGATCGGGGGTCCAGTTCTGTTCAGGCGAAGGGTTACAACCCCGGTCCTTGTTTGGTTTAAGGGTTGTAACCTGGCTCCTGGAGCAGTTCTGTGTCCTCTCTTCGTTTATTGTCTTATTGTAACCCCAGGCCAAGCTCGTCATGTTTTATCTTACTTCAAATATCATGATTATTTATACCGGCCTTAACAATAAAGATCAAGGGTCCAGTTCGGTTCAGGCGAAGGGTTACAACCCCGGTTCTTCTTTGGTTTAAGGGTTGTAATCTGGCTCTCGGAGCAGTTATGTGTCATCTTTTCGTTTATTGTCTTGTTACCTTACCAATAGTATTTGAGACGGGTTTCTATTCAGGTGAAGGATAACAACCCCGGTCCTTGTTTGGTTTAAGGGTTGTGACCTGGCTACTTGAATGGTTTCTTCGTACTCAGTTTACTGTTGTTATCTCTATTATTATCAATTCTTTATTTATTATTTTTAATATTCTATTGTGATATGCTGGTTTTAGTTCCTAAGTGAAGCCTCCTTTGTGGCACTTGCTCTTTCTGGGGTCTGACCCAGCTGATTTTGTGTGGCCAGATATCGGAGCAGCTCCAGAGGATCCACCTGTCTTTCAGCCATATGGTGACCACCAGGCGTAACACTGGCAACGAGTGGATTTCTTTTGTCCTCCCACTTATTTGTAAAATTATTCTTTTGAGGTGTTTAGCCGACGAGCACGTGTTAGCTCGTATTGCATCGTTATTTATTGTCTGTCTGTCACCCCCAGTTTTCAGGAACAGGGGTATTTTTTTCATTTTTCATTTTGTATTTTTGAATATTTTTTAAATTTATTTTATTATTTATGATGTTGTTTTGGGGTTATTTGAGTCAGGTTCGAATTTTAGCTCATTTCAACTTGTATCGGGGACCCGGGGTAGCTTTAGACTCTGATCGGGACCCAACTGGAACCGACCAACTTGTCATGACCAAACCCAGATATTTATATTTGACTAATCCCATTTGATTTTAGTGGGATTAGGGATTAGAATTAGATTTAGAACTTGAAATTTGGATTTTTTAAGTTACCATTTTGATCCCAACTCAAAACCACTCATTTCTTTGACTTGGAGGACATTTTGGTAAATTGCCAAATGTCCCCAACCCTCTAAAATGTGGCCGTCCAGCAGCAACACTCTCTCTCTTCTTCCCATTTCAAGAAAAACTCTCCCTCTTCTCATTTCTCTCATTCTACAAAGACCCCTTTCTTTTTCCTTTGGATTTTAAGCTCCAAAGTAAGTCAAATCTCTTATAGTTCTCTTCCATACTCTAGATCTCTCTTTAATCTTGGTGCTAACCCTTGTTTATCTCTTATTTGTAATTTTTATCTAGGTAGAACCTAGCATGGAGGGGTTGGAAGCTTAGATTTGGCTCTTGACCCAAAAAGAACCAATTTTGGGACTTTTTCTTGGGATTCCAACTCCTAAGAGGTAAACCCTAACTCTAACTCTTGTAATTGCTCCTAATTAATGTTATTTGTATATTAGAGGATACCCGAGATGTAGGTCAACCCATTAGAAGAGGTTTGGAACCCATTGGACTCAATTCGGGACTTTCGGGCTAGGTTTAGTGCCAATTTTAGGGAAAATCCTAAATTGACATGTTTGGGTGTTACCTCTAGCCTAATTAGACCTAATTAGGTTATTTTGGGTGGGATGAGACTAGGCACGTGTCCATATTTGGATACGTGGGGTCGTTTTGCGAGAAATCATAAAAATAGGCTTTTTAGGGGTTTTCGGGTTCCAACACACGGGTGACTTTTTGTACCGACACTAGAATTGACAAGTTAGTACTTAGAATAGGTTCTAATCATTATTTAGAACTCGTGGGTAGAGTTTGGGTCGAATCCGGATAGGTTTGGTGTCCGTATCACGCGGTATCGCGAATCGGACACCCCGGAGTCGCCAGAATGGCCATTTGGTCATTCGGGCCTCGTTTCTCGTTTCTGCTCGCGTGCGCGAGTTAGATTTCTTGTGTGGGGCACGTGTCTAGGCCCTAGAGGGTAAAATTGTAAGGATTGGGTATTCGGATAAGGTTTTGGGTCGTTTAGGAGTATATGTGTATATATGTATATATTTGTGTGTGTGTGCATATGTATATATATATATATATATGTGTGTGTGTGTGTGGTTTTTGGTTGAGAGTATTAGAGAGTTTGAGGTTGTGAGAGTGATAGAGAGTGAGATATTGAGAGAATTAGAGAGTGATTCGAGAGAGGGATTAGAGAATGGGATTAAGAGGGAATGAGGGAGAATTAGAGAGTGTAGAGAGGAGTGTTTGAGTGTAGAAAAAGGAGGGGAACCTGCTGTGAACAGCTGCTGCAATAGAAGCCTTGTACTGCTGCAAATTCAACAGTGAAGGGGAGGAGAACAGCCCTATATCACAGCCTTAATCAGCCCCCTTGGAAGCCCCAATTCAGCCCATTTTAGTCCCCCATTCAGCCCTACATTTCAGCCCCTATATCACATACAATTCAGCCATATATTCAGCCCTATGTTCCATTCAATTCAGCCTTGTACAGCCCCTTTGTTCAGTCCTATAGCTGTCCCTATTCAGTCCAAATGGACAGCTACTTGGCCCCTAAAACCTGTCCAAATGACAGTCCCAAATAGTCCCAAACCAGTCCACAAATTCAGCCTACAAGTGACACCCAATTCAGCCCCTAAACCAATCCTTAACTGTCTCCAAAATCAGCCTATAAGCACTCCTAAACCAGTCCTAAAACAGTCCCCACATTCATTAACCTATTTTACCATTCACTCACTCATTCATCCATAGTTCATTTAACCCTCCATCCATAAGTAAATCATTCATCCATTCTCTTACACCATTTAGTCACCCCTTGGTCCCTACATGCAACCCATTTATCTTTATTTCATATATATTTCAGTCCTCATTCACTTCATAATAGCTCCATTCATCCATTCACTTCAAACATTCATTCATTGATACCATTCATCTGTTCCTTCATAAATAAGCCTATACCCTATCTAACCCACTAATTTGGCCTTAGTTTGGTGTCCCTAGATGGTGTCTTTGAGAGTGGATATGAGTGTTAGTTAGTGTAGGTTTTGAGATTGGTGTTAGAGTTGGTGCTAGTGTAGTGTTAGTAGTGAGTTAATTAAGTTAGTGCCCTAACTAAGTTAGTATCCTAGTGGACTAGTAGAGAGGGCTAACCTAGACACTAGGAGAGTGTGGGAGAGTGAACTAGGAAGGTTGGATAGAAGATAGAGTGTGGTATCTCAAGATACCATAGCGTATCATGACGATACCCTAAGGTAATGTGAGGGTAATCAACATGTGTGATAAGATGGATTAGATGCCCAAGAACCCTAGATTTCTTGGTAGGTAAACCCTAGATAGGATAGTATCTAGCTACCCTAAGAATCCTAGGCTAGTATCCTGAGATCTAGAGGGGTTTTCTTTATGATGGGCAAGGTATCGGGAATACCTTGTAAGGGTAAATTATGGGGTATAGGATAATGTAAGGTATTGGGTTTCTGATTGCTAGATGGGCTTAGAAATAGGTTGTCTTGGTAGGTAATGACTAGATGAGGGTATTTTAGACTAGTCTTGACCCCCGTTAACCAAGAGTTGACTTTTTGACCGAAAGTCAACTTCAAGTCAACACTTGACTTAGAATTGACCGAAACCAAACCAGAGTTGACCAGCTGACTGAAAATCAACTGTTAGTCAACATTTGACTTGTTTGACCTAGGGTTGACCCAGGGTTGACTCAGTGTTGACCAGAGTTGACCAGAATTGACTTTTTAACCAAAAGTCAACTGTAAGTCAACCTTTGATCCAGATTGACCTAGTTTGACTTGGATTGACTTCCTGTGACCTTATTTGACCTTGGTTGTCCTAGTGTGACCCAGTTTGGCTTAGTGTGACCTAGTTTAGCTTGGTGTGACTTAGTTTGACCTAGTTTTGACTTAGACTTGCATATCATGACTAGATTAGCTTTTCTTCCATTATTAAACCATGTTTTGACTTGTAGTATCTCATCTTTAGGTCTGTGATTACTCTGAGCGTCTGTTCACCTTATCATCTCAGGACGACATATGAGTACATTCTCTGATAATATTTCTGTTTTATGATATCGTCTTTGTTTCTAGTATTTAGTGTAGATATCCTTGTTCTCTTGACACATGGTGCACACAGATTAGTATTGTCTGGATCCCGTCATAAGATGTTATTCCTCTTATATATGGTATACACTGGGCAAGTCTTTATTGTTTATTATTTATTGTATAGATACGATTCCTGCGTAGGCTCGCAACCTCCTCAGAGAATACGTGTCATGACTGGATCCACTATATTAGTCAGGGATGGGGGTGTTAGCGTAGATATGTGATCAATACCCCATAGTATTATATTGTATCATCATTGTATCACTATAGTATCCTCATTGTATAGTGTTAATCATACACTCACGTATGATTAGCCAAGCCAAACATTGTATCAAGTTCTAAGCCGATCACATGTTGAAACTAGTGCTAAACTCACATAGATAGCAGTTCCAGATTTCGTACATGTTATATATTGTTTTCTTGCCTTATCTCATTATAGTTTTGATATACTCTGCCAGGATACATGTACGCTCTACTTTACTTAGTATATTCTCTCTATCTACTGCTACATTTTCAATATCGTATAACTAGAACTGTTGTTTGAGATTTTGTACTCGTTCCTTTCCTGACTGGACCTATTAAAAATATTACAGATGATGATGGTGACTGCCCTACCTTCTATGGGGCACATGAGGGTGACACTTAGGAGCCCGAGGAGCATCTAGCTCAGTAGAGGGTGCTTACTCTAGTCTAATATTTTTAGTTTTCAGTTTGTATCGGATTGTTTCGATTGTTAGTTGAGACTTAGTTATATTTCAGGACTTGTATTTATTTGTGTTAAACATCTACTTTATGTGGTGTGATAACTCTATTTATATTCAGTTTCTTCCTTTTATCTGATTTCATATCGTGCTATATCTTCCCTAGACATGTGATTGAGATATAGAGTTGAGATATTATATTATACCTCCGTACGGAGATGACAGGTTTATATATCTTGTTGTTAGATGTTAGATGTTATAGAGGACCTATACAACGTTCTACCGTCGACACTGCGGCGTAGGCTGGACGTACCCACGTTCTCGTGCCCCTAAATAGGGTACGGGTCGTGACACTGCCTACGGGCTGTAACATGATTGACAGATCCTAGGGTTGATCATGTATGACTAAACTCTTGCTAGTCCTCATATTTTGTATGACTAGCTTTATGATCAGCTGAATATGTAATGTTTGGGATGCCTTACGATTGTATATTTGGTGATCTTGTATCTTATAACTTTTACTTACTTGCTTGTGATTGAGACAATAGGCTTGTTCTTGACTATAGGAGACTGATGGCTTGTAGTTAAACCCTAATGTATCTAGACAGCCGTGACCGTATAGCGAGGTGGGTTGCACTTTAATATACGTAGCTGGCTATGTCCGCCCCCGCTCTCCAATATTCTGGTTCTGGGGCGTGACATAGTTTAAGTGGTGGCCCATGCAGGTCTTATAAATCAAGATATGTGAGGGTTTATCGAATAGATGTCTCAATCAGTACTCGCCCTTGATCTCTGCTCGTATCTTCTGAATCCTTGTAATCTTGACCTGATCACATGCTTGTATCATTGATCTGTCCTGGTCCTTCCTTATTGTTCCCTATGTCGTCTTCTTCAGCGACATTGTTCCTGGACCTGCCGATCAGCAAGGCGGAGCACCTCCCGCGGACCAGCAGCAACCTGGAGATCAAGCCCAACATTCAGGAGTAGCCTCCAGAGTCATGCCTACTGGAGGAGAGCAACCAGTTCAGCCCGTCCAGCCTGCTGAGCCTGATGATGGCACTTTGGTGGGTCTTATCAGGTCATTATTAGCCTTCCAGGATCGTCGAGGAGATGCCTTGCACCAGGCAGTGGCAGACGCTTTGACCAGAGGAGGTCATCAGGGTAATAACACGGCCAACAGCTTCAAGCGCTTGAACCCTCCCTTCTTTGACGGCAGCGAAGATGCGATCGCTGCAGATGCATGGTTTCAGAAGACAGAGGTGATTCTAGAAGCAGCCAGGACTCCAGAGAACGAAAAGGTGGCCGTGGTGCACCTACAGCTATTGGATCTTGCCCACAGCTGGTGGGCGGCGCAGGTCATTGGATTAGTGGCCCCTATTGCCTGGGCAGTATTCAGGGAGAGATTCCAGACCAAGTATTTCGATGATGTAGCTGGATACGACCTACAGACGAGGTTAACCAATCTGAAGCAGATGGACATAACGGTCGACGGATATGCGGCCGAGTTTTCGAGACTCAGTCGGTTTGCTTCCACCTTGGTTGTGACCGAGTTCGATAGAGCCCAGCGGTTCCAGCAGGAGCTCCATTTAGAGATCTTGTTGGCAGTAGAGCAGTTTGAGCATCAGACCTTTGATGCAGTACTGAGGACAGTCCGGAGGCTTGAATATACCTCCCAGAGGATCGTAGATAGGACCGGCGGTCGAAAACGATCCTATAGCCAGATGAATCAGTCATCAGCGCCAGCCCCGGCAGCCAGGGCTTTGACCATTGGAGCTCCGAGGCGGGCGGCCTCAGTAACGTCGGTTCAGCATTCAACCCCAACGTACCCTCAGCAGCAGAAGCAGAAGCAGACTTCCGCAGTGGGATGTTCACACTGCGAGAAGCCAGGGCATATGGTATCAGAGTGTCACAGAGCACAGGGTTTGTGCTTTGTTTGTGGTTCTTCGGACCACAGGGTTGGGAACTGCCCGAACAGGGGAGTTCATCGACCTTTTCTAGTCCTTCAGTTAGAGGACCAGCATCGGTCCAGCAGCAGCAGCTGCAGTACCCGTTCCCGAGGCCATTACCGACGCAGGCCCAGGCATTCGAGCAGCAGAGACCGCAGCAGTATGCCCAAGCCCAAGCCCTGATCCAGAGCAGACAGAGGAATTTTCAGCAGAAGGGATCCGTACCTAGAGGGCATGGTCAAGTGCTGGCTTTGACCATGGAAGAGAAAGGAATTGCACCAGGTAAGGTGGTGGCAGGTACTATTCTCGTCAACACCTTTCCAGCTTCAATATTGTTTGATTCTGGTGCCTCGTATTCATTTATGTCTGCACGATTTGCGACACGGATAGGACTGGAGCCTGAGTCATTATCAGTAAGGCTCAATATACCTACTGGTAATGGACTTGTAGGAGTAGATAGAGTATTTTCTTCGTGTCGGATCGTAGTTAGCGGTAGAGAATTCTTCGCTAGATTGATAGAGTTCCCGATGGCCGATTATGATGTGGTCTTAGGGATGGATTGGTTGAGGGACCAGTATGCTAGGATAGACTGCCATATTGGCAGGGTTATTTTTAGCATTCCAGGCGAGCCGGAGTTTTTTTTTCTCCCGAGGCAAAGTTGAACCTTCTCCACCAGTATTGCGGATGGCAGTAGCAGAAGCAGTTCAATTTCCCAGAGTAGTCGAGGAGTTTCTAGATTTTTTTCAAAAGAGCTTCCAGGGATGCCGCCAGAGCGGGAGATCGAGTTTACCATCGACTTGATTCCCGAGACAGCCCCAGTGTCAGAGAGAGTCTACAGGATGGCACCGTCAGAGCTAGAGATATTGTACAAGATGATTGAAGAACTTAGAACCAAGGGATTCATTCGTGCTAGTGGATCGCCTTGGGGAGCCCCGATGCTTCTTATGAAAAAGAAGGATGGTACATCCAGATTATGTGTAGATTATCGTACCTTGAACTCAGTGACAATCAAGAACAGATACCCTCTCCCGAGGATAGATGACTTGTTTGATCAACTCAAGGGGGCAGCAGTATTCTCGAAGATTGACTTACGGTCAGGATATCATCAGATCAGAGTCAGAGAGCAGGACATCCCGAAGATATCTTTCAGATCTAGGTATGGGCATTGGTAGTTCCTTGTTATGCTATTTGGAGCAACCAATGCGCCGGCTGTATTCATGGACCTCATGAATCGTATCTTCATGCCTTATTTGGATCAGTTCGTGATTGTGTTCCTAGACGATATCCTGGTCTACAGCAAGAGTGAAGCGGAGCATGAGCAGCATCTCCGAGTTGTCCTCCAGATTCTCAGAGAGCACCAGTTGTATGCCAAGTTTAGTAAATGCGAGTTCTGGCTCGATCGTATTTCTTACTTGGGCCATATCATCACCAGAGGAGGAGTTGAAGTGGATCCCCAGAAGATTGTGGCCATTGAGACATGGCCAGTGCCCAATACGGTTGCAATGTAGTTTTCTTGGATTGGCCGGCTACTACCGGCGATTTGTTTTGGACTTTGCTCGGATCTCAGCGCCATTGACCCAGTTGACCCGCAAGGATGTGCAGTTTGCTTGGACAGCAGAGTGCCAGGATTCTTTTGAGAAGTTGAAGCGAGGCTTGATGACGGCACCCATTCTCACGCTTCCAGATAGAACCGGAGGATTCTCAGTATATTGTGATGCTTCAGGCAGAAGCTTAGGATGTGTTCTAATGCATCATGGGAAGGTAATAGCTTATGCATCACGTCAACTTTGTGATCATGAAAGGAATTACCCAACCCATGACTTGGAGCTGGCAGCAATAGTGTTTGTACTTAAGTTGTGGAGGCACTACCTATATGGAGATAGGATGGAGATTTTCACCGACCACAAGAGCCTGAAGTATGTTTTCACCCAGAAGGATCTTAACATGCGTCAGAGGAGGTGGCTGGAGCTACTTGTGGATTATGATGTCAACCTACAGTATCATCCTGGGAAGGCCAACGTTGTTGCAGATGCATTGAGCAGGAGAGCCGGAGTTTATTTCCTAACAGCGCAACCAGAGCTGTTAGCAGATCTTCAGAAGATAGGAATAGAAGTTTTCCTTCCTACCAGTGTGGCATTGATGGCCAGCATGCAAGTTCAGTCCACTATAGTCGAGAGGATCCGGATGGCGCAGTCAGCAGATTCCAAGCTTCAGCGACTCAGAACAGAGTGTGAGGCAGGATGAAGATCGGAGTTATGCATTTATGAAGACGTTACACTTTGACATGGGAAGCGTCTTTGTGTACCCAGTGGAGATATCAGACAGGAGATCATGACAGAGGCTCACAGTTCGCAGTATTCTATTCATCCCGACGGTACGAAGATGTACCATGATATCCGTCAGCACTTTTGGTGGAATAGCATGAAGAGGAAGATAGCCCGATTTGTCTCTCGATGTTTGGTTTGCCAACAAGTTAAAGCTGAACATCAGATGCCAGCTAGACTTCTTCAGCCCTTGCCAATTCCAGAATGGAAGTGGGAGCATATAACCATGGATTTCGTGACTGGATTACCTAGATCCCCGGCTGGCAGAGATGCTATTTGGGTTATTATAGACAGGCTCACGAAGGTAGCTCATTTTCTTCCCTTTAGAATTGGTCAGTCGACGGATCAGCTTGCGGAGATGTACCTTAGGCAGATAGTCAGATTGCACGGAGTAAAAGTTAGTATCGTGTCCGACAGAGATTCAAGATTTACGTCACACTTTTGGCGGAGTCTTCAGAAGAGTTTGGGGACTCATCTCAAGTTCAGTTTAGCTTATCATCCACAAACAGATGGTCAGTCAGAACGCACAATCCAGACTCTTGAAGATATGTTGCGGTCATGTACACTCGACTTCGGTGGTTCGTGGGAAGATCCCTGCATCTCGTGGAGTTCTCCTATAACAACAGTTTCCAGGCCAGTATCCAGATGGCACCCTTTGAAGCGCTGTATGGCAGGAAGTGAAGATCACCTTTAGCTTGGGATGATGTCGGCGAAAGACAGATGCTTGGTCCAGAGATGATTACGCAGACAATCGAGGTGGTCAGACAAGTCAGAGATCATCTTCGAGTTGCCCAAGACCGTCAGCGCCATTGGGCCGATTCTCATCGGCGTCCCCTTGAGTTTTCTGTCGGCGACCATGTGTTCCTTAGGATCTCGCCTACCCGTGGCGTCATTCGATTCGGCGTACGGGGAAAGCTTAGTCCTAGGTATATAGGGCCGTTCGATATTCTAGAGCGAGTAGGTGATGTATCCTATCATCTCGTTCTTTCGCCGTTATTTTGTGAGGTGCATGATGTCTTCCATGTATCCCAATTACGACGGTATATTCCGAATCCGAGCCATATCCTTGATCATTCGGAATTGGTTGTTGGTGCCAACCTTTCGTATAAGAAAAGGCCCGTATCCATATTAGACCGAAGAGAGAAGATACTCAAGAACAAGACTATTAAATTAGTCCATGTTGCTTGGGGTCATCACTCCTTGGGTGAGTCAACGTGGGAGCGTGAGGATGATATCCGCTCGCGATATCCACACCTGTTTGACTCATAAGGTATAATGTCTTCCTTATGCCGTATGCTTTTACTTTTACTTCCTTGCTCGCATGAATGATTGCTTGATTGACTGCTAGTCCTAGCTTGCTTATGATTAATATAGCTTGTTCTGACATCTCTAGCCTCTTGATTAAATTTTGAGGACGGAATTCTTTTAAGGTGAGTAGAGTTGTCACTCTCGTTTCCCGTTATACGTATTTTCAGGATACATATACGGATTTCTAACAATTGTCATGTGGTCCGTATTTTTACTTATCTTGCTTAGCTTAGCCTTCGTTTAAATCTTGACTTGATTGGTTCAACTTGGTTCAACATGACTTGTCTTGGCTTGTTTTGGTTTATATTGGGTTGAGATGAGAGGGGTTGCTATATAAGTCAACTTCTTCTCTCTCCTCCATTATTTTGCATTTATTTCATCTTCTTTATTTACTTCTCCCACCTACCAAGCCTAGGCAAGTATAACTTGCTTCATGATGGATCTCAAGTTTTATTGTTCCATTCTCTTCCTTACTTCATTCTAAGCCTCCTTAGAACTTGACATTTTTGGATTTGATGGATAGATTCTTGTAGATCTAAGTTTGTAATCTTTTCAGTTTTTCTTGGTTTTGATCTCTAAAACTTGGTTATTTTCAAAATCTAATAGTTCCATGTTGAAGGAAATTCAATTCTACCCAATTTTGGCTTTTGAACCGCTTGATTTCGACTTCGTATGTGAAAGTTATGCCATTTTCATGTTCATGGGTTCCCCACACCTTTTGGTGCGGTTGGGACAATGAACAGTGCCGCGCGCAGTGTATTCGCTGCCGCGTGCTGCGTGCCGCGTGCCGCGCTTGCGCGCAACGTGCGCCGTGGGCGATTTTACCCGCGCGTAATGCGCAGGTTGCGCGCCGCGCGCCGCGAACTTCTCTGCCGCGCGCCGCGCTTGAGCGTAACGTGCGCCGTAGGCGATTTTACCCGTACGCAATGCGCAGGTTGCGCGCCGCACGCCCGTGCACTTCTTTGCCGCGCGCCCGTGCGCCGCGCTTGCGCACAAAGTGTGTCGTAGGCGATTTTGCCCGCGCGCAAAGCGCAGGTTGTGCGCCGCGCGCCCGCGCACTTCTCTGCCGCGTGCCGTGCTTGCCCGCAACGTGCGCCGTGGGCGATTTTACCCGCGAGCTATGCGCAGGTTGCGCGCCGCGCGCCCGCGCACTTCTCTGCGCGCGCCCGCGCACCGCGATTGCGCGCAACGTGCGCCGTGGACGATTTTTCCCACGCGCAATGCGCAACTTGCGTGGCCGCGCGCCTGCGCACCGTGCTTGCGCGCAACGTGCACCGTGGGCGATTATGCCCGCGTGCGCGCAGGTCGGTCCAAATGACTGTTTTTGCTTCTTTGAGCTGTTTTGTAGCTAAAATCTTGAAAAACTCAAAACACGAAAGTTGTAGATCTTTTCCTTGGCTTTAAGAATATGTCACTAGTTATTTTGTGCAAGTTTCTCTCATTCATGATAATGTAAGAATAGAATACGATAGTGGCCCGCTGTGGCGCACTTTTGACAAATAAACTGACTTGATATATCTCGACATGCTGTTATGACAGCTAGCCTGACATGACAAGTATGAGAGACCTGGACAACGTAGGTGATTGTGTTTGTACAAATAAACCAGTACTGTCTTACAACATGTCTAGGATATGAATCCCTGAGTACCACGGTCAGGGATACCTACAATAATTGACTAAGGCTACTAAACTAGAATAATTCAGTAGACATGAAGAGATTCCCAGCTACATGTAATCCCGTTATCTGGGCTCATTAAGTGGACTTGTAGCCTACCGACAAGTAGGGCACATTTCCAGCACACAGTCACGTGTTACATTCTTCATAAACGGACATTCGACCTGGATAACTGGATGGTCTGCAGGGCTTGTGGCTGTTGGGATAGTCTTATTGCATCCTGTACAAGATTGTGACATGACATGATTATTGATGCTTGCCTTAACAATAACGATCGGGGGTCCAGTTCTGTTCAGGCGAAGTGTCACTTCCCATTCCCGGAATACGTATTCTAAATACATGTACTGCTGGAATGTATTTATTTAATATTTATCATGTATTATTCTGTATTTAAATTCTTTTAATTTTCTGTTAATTATTTTTCTATATTTTACTTTCTGTATTTTACTTCTGCTTTGCTTTTAGGTTCGGCCCGAGTTGGTTTATTTTTTGGCCTTGGATGGTTCAACATGAACCCACCTACCACCACTCCTTCATTTAAGGCCTCATCCCCTTTCTCTCTCTTTTCATTACTTCTTCTCATTACTCTTCTTCTTCCTCATAACTCCCCCACCAACCTAGGAGGTCTAGGCAAGTGCCAACTTGCTTCTTGATGGATTTCCATTTTTGTTGTTCTATTGTCTTCCTCTCAAGATTCTTAGACACTTTAGTACTTAGCATTTTCAATTCCCATGGCTCATTTCATGTAGATCTAAGTTTAATATATTTTTGGAATTTTTATGTTTTGATCTAGTAACTTTGTTATTTTTCAAGTTTTGATGGTTCCATGTTGTAGGGAATTTGATTCTACCCAATTTAGACCATTGGAAGTCCTAATTTCGACTTATTTTGAGTGATTTATGGTCCTTTTGGTTTATGGATTTTTATGGCCATTAGAGGCTGGTTGGAGAAGATGAGCAGTGCTGTTTCCTGGCGCATGCTGTTTGCTGGCAAAACATTGTTGCCATGCTGTTTGCTGGCGCTTGTTGTTTTCTGGCGCATGTTGTCCTGGCGCATGCTGTTTGCTGGCAAAACACTGTTGCCATGCTGTTTGCTGGCGCATGCTGTTTGCTGGCGCATACTGTTTTCTGGCGCATGCTGTCCTGGCGTATGCTGTTTGCTGGCAAAATACTGTTGTCATGCTGTTTGCTGGCGCATGTTATTTTCTGGCACATGCTGTCCTGGCGCATGCTGTTTGCTGGCAAAACACTGTTGTCATGCTGTTTGCTGGCGTATGCTATTTTCTGGCGCATGCTGTCCTGGCACATGCTGTTTACTGGCAAAATACTGTTGCCATGCTGTTTGCTGGTGCATGCTCTTTTCTGGCGTATGCTGTCCTGGCGCATGCTGTTTGCTGGCAAAATACTGTTGACATACTGTTTGCTGGCGCATGTTGTTTGCTGGCGCATGCTGTCCTGGTGCATGCTGTCCTGGCGCATGCTGTTTTCTGGCACATGCTGTCCTGGCGCATGCTGTTTCTTGGCACATGCTATTTTCTGGCGCATGCTGTTTTCTGGCGCATGTTGTTTCCTGGCGCATGCTGTTTCCTGGCACATGCTATTTTCTGGCGCATGCTGTTTTCTGGCACAAGCTGTTTCCTGGCGTATGTTGTTTCCTATCGCATGTTGTTTCCTGGCGCATGCTGTTTCCTGGCGCATGCTGTTTTCCGTGGTCGCATGCTGTTGACTGCTGTTTTTCGTGGCCGCATGACACTTCATGGCCGCATGAGATCCAGACCACATATGCATTCTCAGTCGCATGAACTTCTATAATTTCTCGGCCGTAGAAACTCTAGCCCATGATGCCTTTTGACTAATTCTTGTCCCGAATTAACATTGATTGATATTGATTATGACCTTGACTAATAATTGATCATGCGTTCCTAGTTGGAACTAAGAGACTGGCTAGTCGTCTTATTGGATTGAATGAATGAGACACGTTCATATTAATTATGAACTATTGTAATCGATTGGCTGATCCCGAATATTGGCATACAGGCATATGCAGGCTTCAATTTATTTATTTTTCTACAAAAACAGCATGTGTACTTTATGGTCAAGGCATGATTATTCCGTGACTAGTTTTGATTGTTGTATTACGCTATGTAAGACCTACAACCTAACCGCACGGGTATCGTTGTAGAGATGTGCATATCGTACCCCGTATGAAAGTACTCATTCTGAATGACCATGATCCACGGCATGGGATTTTACTCAACATATAGGCTATTAAGTTAAATAAAATAATGATTGCATGGAGAGAATGGATTCCCGAGTTCTTACATGGCAGCCCTCTTTGGGATTATTAAGTGCCCGACAGGCCGGCTGGTTCCCACAGATACTGTAAATCTGCCACATGGGCAGGGACCGGTATCTGCTTATATTATGTCACGATCCGCACCCTAGAGTAAAGGCACGAGAAGTGGGTACGTCCAGCCTACGTCGCAGTGTCGGCGGTAGAACGCTGTCCTAGGTTACTATCTAATCAACAACTCACGCAATTATATAATGTACTTGTCAATATCTCAACTCCGAACGGAGGACAAGTATAGATATAATGAAATCTCAATCACAGTCTAAGCACGATAAGATAACACAGAAGTTTATAACTAAAAACTAAATAACAACATTTATAAACTACTAAATAATAATATCTCAAACAAACTCAAATACAAACTCGTATCTCAAGTTATTACAATTCAAGTTCTAAAACATGAAAACTAAACCAAGTCTACTAGCTAGTCTCCCGATCACTCCTGAGTGTCGGGGCCAAAGGTGGCTAAGCCATCTCCTGCTCCAAGGCAAGTGGGGCAAATGTCCTCAGGGCAATCATCTGTAATATTTTCAACAGGTCCAGTCAGGACAGGAACGAGTACATTTCATCAAGAAATTCCAAGTAAATGACAGAGAACTATAAAGCAGTTATAGACAGTTGTATTGATGAATATGGCAGTTTATGTTCAGGTGATGGTAAGAAAGACAGATAAAGTGCAAGAAAAGTAAATAACTAAACAAGAGAAGAATCATAGCAAAGAAGACTGTAAAACAAGATCTAGCTGAACTAGAGTAACATAATGAGTTCAGATGGTACAATATAAGTCGAGTGTAATCCCAAAGTGAGTCTAATACAAGATGAGTCGAATGTGATTCTAATCATTATTCTAATAAGGTGATTCGAATAAGATGATGCGAATAGTGATTCGAATAAGGTGGTACGAATAGTGATTCGAATAATAATCGAATAATGATTCGAATAAATTCTCCAAGTGTGTTTTAAAATACCGAGATCGACATGTAAACGGCTGTAGGTAATACGGCACACCACACACTCGCGAAGTGTGTGATAGCTATCGTTCGAATATAATGCACAGAGGGGTGATTCGAATAGGAGGATATGTCTACATGTCTAATCAGTATTTCCCCGCCCAGTCTAATACAAATGAATCCGTAATCCAACACATAAGACGAATACAAGTCCAACCAACATATGAAGATACGAATAGGGTGATTCGAATAGTGATTCGTATGATGATTCGTATGGTGATTCGAATAATAGAGGTAAGACAAGTAAGTATGTGTGTCGCATACATGGATTCAGAAATAATACTACGTGTTTGTAACAGAGAATCACATACAGCTAACTAGAACTGAAGTACAGTAATTGACAAGTAAATGAAAGAATTATCAGAGAATGTACTCGCCTGTTACTCTGAAAAGAGTAATGAAATATCAGATGTCTGCACCGGAGTCACAATGTCCTAAATAGAGCAGTATAGATTATGACATGTTTAAAATAAGATAAATGAAGTCTACGATGCAATCTACGTGATTTCTAGGTCAATCTAGGTCAAAGTCAACTCTTGGTCAACCTTAGTCAACACTCTAGTCAACATGAAGTCAAAATAGGTCTACTAGTCCAATCTAGGTCAACCCTAGTCTAACTAGGTCAACATCAAACCAAGCCTGTACCATGTATCAATATTATATATACAAACAAAGACTTTACATCCAACAATCTATGCAGTTATCATACCTATATATATACATATATATTCAATACACACATAGCATACTCTAATATGTGAAATCATTCATAGGCATATAGGAATCATCTCTATGTAGCAAATGTATACATACATGCATACTCTTCTACATTCATTCACATATATTGCATATATACACTATATATATATATAGAGAGAGAGGGCAAGGAAGGGGTGTAAAACCCCAAAATTTCTACTAGTATTTTTTTTATTATTAAATTTGGTACTGATTTAAAATTTTGTATTGTACGTCGCTTGGTCGTATGGTATGTCGCGCACGAAATTTTATTTTTCGAAATTGCTCGACGAGTGCGATTATGTGCGAGCGTACATATTTTTGAAAATATTATTTTTCTATTTTTAAAGTTTCAAAATAATATACATAATAATTATTTTGTTATCGTTCCAAAATTTTTCAAGTTTGTTATTTTATTTATATAGTCTTTCATTTCTCACAATTATTAATAATAAATAATATTTTTTATTGTATGCTAGAAAAGCATAATTATGAGAACATCATTTTGTACCTACATATATAATTAGTAATTATTTATTAGTTATTTTAAATAATAGTGTATTTTTGAAATTAATATTATTAGTATTTTTGGAAAGCATATTTTGAATTTATTGTGACAATTTAAATCTTGCTTTGAATTTATGGAATTATTTAAATAGTTAATATTTAAAATTTGATTTATCTCATTTGATTTTGAACTAAAAATTAATTATATTTAAATTAGATTTTGAATTGAATTTGATTGATTTTAAATTAATTATGAATTATCTATTTTGGGTTTTAAATAATCCTAATTCATATCCAATTGAGAATTCCCACATCCTATAAATAGGCAGGTACTCCTCCAATTTTTATCAATCATCAATTCTCCACAAATAGTTCTCAACTCCTGTGTCCCGTGTCCGTGTTCCCTCCCGTCCATCTTATTCCAATATTTTACATATACATTGAGTTCTCCGTGTCGACAATTCCGACACGATAAACAATAAATCTCTAAATCCAAATCCTAGCCTATCCTTCGCCTTCGCCATCCGTTCCCTGCCTCCTCCCCGTTCCCGCAGCCATCTTCGTCGTACCCAACCCTACCACAAATTTCCGTCACTTAGAATCCGGCGAGTCCCATCCGAGCCATCACCACCAGAGCCATCAATCCGTCCCCGACACACCCGACCCAGCAAAACAGCCACCCCCGGCGACCCACCGTCACCCCAACACACTGCCAGACCTCCGCCTCCAACCCAGCCATTATCGGCAGTCGGCACCACCGCCACCTCCTAGACCCAATCCCAACCTCGCTGCCCCCGGCTTCGGCCAGCCTCGCCCTAATCACCCGTGGCCGCCGACAACCACCACCAGCATATCACCACCGTTGCAAAACAAATAGAAGAAGAAAAGAACCACAAACCAAACCCAAAACCTAACCTGGCCGAGTGCCGACCTTCCTTCACCGTCCGTGCGTTCGCCCGTCCGTGGCCGCGCCACACCGCCACTTCGGCTCCGCCACGAGCGCGCAACCGCACGCTGGAAACCCCCTCCACCGCGTGTTCCTCCACCGGCACCGCCCGCCGGCTGGATCTGCCCGTTCCCCGACGGTGCCGCCTGGCTGTGCCCTAAACCCCCGTCTCCGCGAACTCAGGCCGCTCCGCCGCGCCAGTTCGCAGCACCGCCCGGCGTCGACCCAGCACCGACCTTCTCCCGCACTCTTATCCCCGCCGCCTTCCTCCGTATCTCCGCCGCTCCCTCGTCCTCTCCTCCGATCATCTCCATCCGCCCTCGGTGACGACCCCACCGGAAAACCACTCCTCCGCCGACGTCCTCCACCGAACGCCGAGATCTGCTGCCATCATCTCCTTCCGTGCCAGCTCACGCTTCCACGCCGAGGAGTCAGCTGCTCGCCACCGCCACCGCGACAGCCTTGGCGGCCCACCGCCCGCTCTCCCTGCTTCTCTCCCTCTCCCCCTCTAATTCCCTTTTACTTTTTGGTTAGGTGTAGATGTGTAGAGAACCAATGACTCTGTTCTAATTTTTCTATATTTATTTTTATTATTTTGTAAATTTTTTTTATCTTATTTGAGAAAGTGCTGCTGCGAATTTTTTTTTTGTTTATTTATTTATAATTACCATTATTATTATTATTTCTATTATTTTTATTTTATTTTCTCAATTGTTTATTTTGTCCCTCTCAAAATTATTATTAATATTATCACCATTATTATTATTACATTATTATTATTAGTGTTTTATTAATAAACACCTGTAATTTAAACATATTTTATTGAGGTATATTTTTGGAGAACTATCTATATGTATGCATGGGTTCTTTTCGGCAACTGTATATTAGTTATTATACATTATTAATATTTGTATTATTGTCAATATTTCAGTGGTTATTTTATTTTAAGTATTATTGTTATTTACAAATAAATATATGAGTATTTTCATAGTATGTTAAATATATATATATGGTACTAGGCTTGTCCTATATTATTTTCAAAATTTGATTTTGAAGACTAAATATACAATATTAATACTTATTTTGTATACTAAAAAGTATTTTGATAAGAGTAGGTTACTCTAAAAATATGATTTTCTAAGAATGTCTAAGGTAATTTTATTTTCGTTTCGGTCAAAAATCAAATTTTACTAATAATTTTGTTGACTCTTAAGTATTTGCACATGCTTATCTCGACTTATAAAAGAAAACCATTTTTGTATTATAATTAGTTTTCTAAAATCATAAAATTATTATTAGTCAAAATTTCTTTATTCTTCCATCCGTGACTCAACGCCCTCTTCCTTATTCCGTCGCCAAATCCTGTGCATCCTTCCATCGACCCTAGCTAACTTGATTATTCTGGACCCAATGGAACTGTCCGTGCCACCACCCGAGATCACCTTGTGTAGTTGTTACCCGAAGTCGAACTTTGTGCCATATTGATCATCGCACCACACCAGACAGCTCACCAGGCGACCCCTCAGGCAAGTATACCTTGCTAATTAACTGTCAAATTATTTATTTTCTGCATTATTTACTTTGTTTCATATTGTTAGTTTCCTTTGTTATAAACTGCGCGTCCAAGCCGTACTTGGGTGCAAGCGACTCTATTAGTCGTTTTAGTTACTATATGTATGTTAACTTAGTGTTAGCAGACTACCCTCCTATTGCGGGATATTTTTATATCTCCGCTGGCCATGACACTTACACTACACGGTTTGAGGCATTTTATTAGGGGCACGACTTATGGACTGGCCCTCTCTAAAGTCGTGTGACGGATAGATGATCATAACTGCTATGACTAGGATTTTAGAGACTCAAGCAGTTACAAAACTGGACGAGCCATGGACATGACTTGAACAGTGTGGGATATATTGGGGGAGGACAGTCGCTAGTGCGTATGGGAATCCAAACAGGTAAACCACAGTCTCCGGATGGAACTGTGGCGATATTTTTGCAGATGCCCTCTGACGTTTTAGACGTTACGGACGGATACAGATGACTGGGTGCCAGTTACGTACACATAGCCTAAAATCCCACCCATGCGCATGAAAGTTGTCCTCTAAATTGCACATTAGGTGGTTAGAATCTCCTTTGCATATTTGTGTCTAGGATAGTCATTTATATATTATTTTATTCTGACAGTTCATATTAGCTTGTTCTTCCTGTATCTT
Organism: Iris pallida; assembly: GCA_029216955.1. Lineage (NCBI taxonomy): Eukaryota > Viridiplantae > Streptophyta > Magnoliopsida > Asparagales > Iridaceae > Iris > Iris pallida. The sequence continues at coordinate 9,062,854 of JANAVB010034617.1, read as the reverse complement.
GCTACGTCCGTCTGAGGACCTGGTTTTTCCCCAGGTGGGTGTTCATGTCTTCCGCAGGTATCCTAGCCATGGCTGTGGTCTTCTCCATTCTTTCGAAGACAATTGCGCTTGGTTCGTCTTATCATTTTTATCGCTCGATTTATTGTACATTTCTTACATTGGGATGGTTGGTAGTGGACTTTGTCTCCGCCCAACGATTGTATCATAAATATTCGAGTGATATTTATATTATTATTCTTTTCATTGTGGATGAGATTTAGTTTATCTTGGATTACTGCATTTTACAGCTTATGTATACATACAAGGCCATGTACTTCGTATGTATACAGCTGGCATGTCTACGTACTTAGTCCTACGTATTTTGGGACTGGGGCGTTACAAGGGGGCATGAGGAGTGGTGTGTGTAAATAGGTGAAGTGTAAAGTGTCAATGTGGCACATGCTTGTGTGTGTGTGTATCATGGAACAGTGAGGGTGTGAGTGTATACATGGTGTAGTGTTAGGCAAATGTGTGTAGAGCCTGAAAACAGGGAGTATCACATAGGAGTTGTGTACAACCTAAAAACAGTAGATATAGGAAAACAGTGTAGTGTACATTGACAGTCAAGTGACAGTGAGCTAATTCTAGAAATTTCAGTGAATGAAGATGTGTGTGATCCAATGAGCTTAGTGTCATAGTGAAGGGTGAGTATATGGTACATGACAGTCAATAACAGTTAGCCAAACTCAGTTTAAATTGGAAAATCTCAGGTTTCACATGAGGTAATGAACCTCAGTTTAGTTTTGAAACAACATTTCATTATACATGTGAATCCTTCATTTGGAAAAACTGGGTGTTACAAGTCTACCCCCCTTAGAAGAATTTCGTCCTCGAAATTAAGATGATCGTACTCCTGCTAGGTCAAACCCCCAAATCAAACAAGGTCAAGATAATATGCAAAACTCTGTCCTACTGGTCGTGATTCCACAGTCTCGAACAGGATAACTACGCTATCTAGCATATCACAAACATATCCTGGCAGGTACTAATAAAAATCACACATGAAGGTGAAAGAAGGACAAGAAAGACAGACCTGCTAACCCGTCACCCATAGCGTCGGTCTACTCGACTGTCAGCACAAAAGCCCTGCCCCTCTGGGGTATATCCCTCTGATGGTGCGGGGCACGGTACTGCGCTATAGGTGGCCTAGCTCCCTCTATATAATCCATGATACTCAAGTATCATCCACACTGATATTCTATTTCATCATACTAGGGCACCATCTATATGGTATCTATCCTGTAATTTGATAATCATACCCGTCTATCCAGAACCATGTCACCAGAATCCTCGTCACACCAGTAAGTATGGCTGCGATAATCCATAGAGTACACAACTAATGTATATACCTCTATAATCATGGTATTTTAAAATTTTCGTATTGCCGCTAGCTTGGCTGCGAAAACTTTAAATTCCCACACCCGAGAAATATATCCAAAATCAGACTCTATCTCATCGCCCAACCAGCTGATATGGCTGTAAAAGACTATAGATTCCATGACAGAGGCAACCTAGCCCATAATGTTATCTTGGTAGAAAATCAAGTCAATAAGGAATACCAAGAATCAAATTCAATGATGAATCAAGGAAGATAGACAGATACTGTCAGAATCGAATTTTCGAGATAGTTTAAATGAGATTCTCAAGGGTCATCCAGGAATCTTCTCAAGTAGTCCTAACTGTGATTGAGTACTCTCTCAACTAAAGCCTATTCCTTAGTTCCTATTGCAGGCTGTAGTGATACTCCAGTTCGAATACCACTACATAAACTCGACCTGCATGGGCCACCACTAAAAACGTGTCACGACCCGCACCCTAGAGTAAGGGCACGAGAAGTGGGTACGTCCAGCCTACGCCGCAGTGTCGGCGGTAGAACGCTGTCCTAGGTTACTATCTAATCAACAACTCACGCAATTATATAATGTACTTGTCAATATCTCAACTCCGAACGGAGGACAAGTATAGATATAATGAAATCTCAATCACAGTGTGTCACGCCCCGATTCCGTCGAATCGATAGTCGTCCCCCGGGCGTGATGCCGTGCGAACCTAAGTTGAGTTCGCACAAGGCATAGTCATAAGGTTATCCGAAACACAACATCAAATTAGAGTACGCAGAGAAATTGAACGACACATTTGAATTGGAAATAGACTTTTCATTGATAATATGAACTTTACATAGACTTTTTTTTACAATCATTGCCGCGCGGGCTACAACATGACTTCGACTTACAAAAGTGAACGCCGATGAGATAGTCGTTCCATACATTACACCCTTTTATACAAGTAAAAACCAATACATATTTCCACCTGCTATGGCGGGAAGTCGAGTCGTCATTTTTCTTTGGACTGATGTGCGGTCTTCTTCAAAAAGGAAATCCAGAAAACAAGCCTTCACACGGACGAGGCTTCAAAAGAGTTCACGCCGCCTTGAGCTCTAGTTGGCACGCCCTTCGTGGTTCGGGGTACCTGCGTGGAGAGCGAGGATCAGTACATTACACTTTGTACTGGTGCGTGGCTATTTAAATTCCAAGCTCTCATTTGGTTGAAGAGTTTATATGACATTAGAGTATGAATGTTTCTAGCCATCCTAATGCATTTCCAAACAAGTAATGACAAGCATAGTGAACTTTACGTTGAAACTTACCCCGGCGGACCGCGTCGCGCCTTATGAAACTTACCATGTTCTTTCCTTTCAATTGTTATCTTTTGCATATTAAGTGCTATACTTCGTGTGTTGGTCACTGGCTCCCAGAGCCATTGTGGACTCCTTTTTGCTTTGATTAGACGAGGCCCTTTCAGCGCGAGTAGCGAGCCCCGCTGCAAGTCCTCGCCTAACGTTGTGCCCAGCACAGCTTTTGTATTTGTTTCCTTTCTTGGCCGCAACGGTCCCGTGGCCCCGGGTTGCCGTTCGGGGAAACTCTACCTTGTCGACAAGTTGTCCAATGACCGTGCAAAGACCATTTTTCTTCTTTTTAGTTATTAAGACATAGCCTACCATTCTTTTGAAAACTCATTTCATTTTTCCCGTGTTCGTGCCTTTCGTGCCTTTTGTGCCTTTCGTGCCTTTGCATTTATCTTTTTATTCGTACCAATACTATCGATTTTTGCTTAAGAAGGGGGTCGAGAAGAGAAGGGTCAGCCACTCACCTTGAGTTTACCTTGGCGAGCGAACTTGTTGGTCGCGCTAGACGTCGCCTACGCGATTACCTGAAATCGCACAAGCAACCGATTAGAACACTGCATTATTCAAAGAGTTCGATAGGAAATACGAGTTCGAAATGCAAGCCATGAAAACCATCGAAAACATCCACGAAACGCATTCAGAAAACAAAGCCAAAACCAACGCAAGCGGCGTGAAAAGCAGAGCAACGGGAGGTCTCTCCCGACTCAGCCGCAGAGTCAATCCTCGAGGCGCAACCCGCTGAATATGGGACTTGGTTCCGAAGAAGACATTCCATAACGAGGAATGGATCTTAATTCAACCGTTCCCGTTCGATCGACTCGGTCGATCCCGACCTATCAGTCCCGGCCGAATCGATAGCGACAGTGTTCCTTTCTCGCGCACCCCGTGGACAGAGTACGGGGCACGATGTAGGGACGGGGCACTACACCATAACCAACTAAGAAAAAGTTTCGTCCTCGAAACTTAAGAATAGAACCTACCTCTATGAAAATAATGAAGGGAACTTTTCCCTCATCTCTGACTCGAGTTCCCATGTCGACTCCTCTGCCGCATGGTTCCTCCAGAGTACGCGGACGAGAGGGATCGCCCGATTTCGAAGTAACTTATCCTTGCGTTCTAAAATTTGAACTGGCGCTTCGACGTAGGATAAGTCAGACTTCAGCTCTAGCTGGCCAAAATCCACCACGTGGCTAGGGTCGTGCACGTACTTCCGCAGTTGGGAGACGTGGAAGACATTGTGTACACCTTCAAGCGCCGGTGGTAGGGCAATCTTATAGGCTACGGGGGCGACCCGCTCGAGTATTTCGAACGGCCCAACGAATCTCGGACTCAGCTTCCCCTTCACGCCGAACCGAGTAACTCCACGCATGGGTGACACCTTCAGGAACACGTGATCGCCTACACAGAACTCAAGCGGTCTTCGATGGGTGTCGGCATAGCTCTTCTGCCGACTCTGTGCAATCTTTAGTCTTTCCCGAATTAGCTTGACCTTCTGCACCGTCTGTTCAACCAGCTCCGGGCCGAGTATCTGCCGTTCCCCGACTTCATCCCAGCAAATGGGCGATCTGCACTTCCGACCGTACAAGGCTTCATACGGCGCCATTTGGATGCTGGACTGGTAACTATTGTTATATGCAAATTCCGCCAACGGTAAATGGACGTCCCAGCTTGATTTGAAGTCGATTGCGCAGAGCCGTAGCATGTCTTCGAGAATCTGATTAACGCGCTCCGTTTGGCCGTCGGTCTGTGGATGGTAAGCTGAACTGAACTGCAACTTGGTACCCAGCGCCGACTGAAGGCTACTCCAGAATCGCGACATGAACCGTGAATCCCGATCAGAGACGATGGATACTGGAACTCCGTGCAGCCGTACGATCTCGTCAAGATAAATCTGTGCCAGCCGATCAACGCTCCAAGTAACTTTAATGGCAATGAAGTGCGCCGACTTGGTTAATCGATCGACGATGACCCAGATGGCGTCGCTCCCCCGTGGTGTCTTTGGCAGGCCAACAATAAAGTCCATCGTGACATGATCCCATTTCCACTCTGGAATGGCAAGGTTCTGCATCTCCCCGCCCGGTCGCTGATGCTCAGCTTTCACCTGCTGACAGGCCATGCATTGTGACACGAAGAGCGCCACATCTCTCTTCATCCCGTGCCACCAGAAAGTCGTGCGGAGGTCCTTGTACATCTTGGTACTGCCTGGATGCAAGGTATATTTCGCGTGATGCGCCTCCGACATAATCTCCTTTCGTAGTTCAGAATCATCCGGAACACATAGTCGGCCATTCAATCGCAGCGCGCCGGTCTTGTCTTCCGCAAAGTCGGTCACACTACCTGTTGAAATTTGCTCGCGCATTTTCTTCAGGTACGGATCATCCTTCTGAGCGGCCATGATCTTTTCCAGCAAACTCGGCTCTAACTGCAGCTGCGCCAACCGTATATCTCTGAATCGAACCCGGAGATCGATGCCCATTTCTTCGAGATCTTGTAGTAGTCTGCGGTCGATGGATAGCGAGGCAAGGTATTTCCGACTCAGAGCGTCCGCCACCACATTTCCCTTGCCCGGAGTGTAGTCGATCGTCAAGTCATAGTCCTTGATTAGTTCGAGCCAGCGCCGCTGTCGTAAGTTCAGTTCCTTCTGGGTGAAGAGATACTTGAGGCTCTTGTGGTCGGTATAGATCGCGCACGCCACGCCATATAGATAGTGACGCCACAATTTCAACGCGAACACAATCGCCGCTAACTCCAAGTCGTGCGTAGGATAGTTCTTCTCGTGCGGCTTCAACTGTCTGGAGGCGAATGATATCACCTTGTTCCGCTGCATGAGCACACATCCCAAGCCCTGGCCTGAAGCATCGCTGAATATCTGAAAACCCTCTGGCCCATCCGGAAGTGCGAGTATGGGTGCCGAAATCAGCCGCTGTTTTAGCTCCTGGAATGAAGCTTCACAGTCATCCGACCACTCATACGCGACTCCCTTTTGAGTGAGGCGAGTCAGTGGCGATGCAATCTTCGCGAAGTCTTTCACGAAGCGTCGATAGTATCCCGCCAAACCAAGAAAGCTTCTAATCTCGCTAGCAGACGCAGGCCTCTTCCAATCAGCAACGGCTTCCACTTTCTTCGGGTCGACTGCAATGCCTTCGGACGAAATGATGTGACCAAGAAAGGATACGCTGCTGAGCCAAAATTCACACTTACTCCGCTTCGCAAATAGCTGGTTCTCTCGAAGTGTCTGGAGCACGGTCCGCAGATGTTCTGCATGCTGCGCCCTGTCTTTCGAGTAGACGAGAATGTCGTCAATAAAAACTACCACAAATTTATCAAGGAAGGGTCGAAACACCCGATTCATTAGGTCCATGAAGGCGGCAGGGGCGTTCGTCAGGCCGAATGGCATCACCAGGAACTCGTAGTGGCCGTACCGAGTGCGAAAGGCTGACTTTTGCACGTCGTCCGACTTGATCTTGAGTTGATGATAGCCCGAGCGGAGATCAATCTTCGAAAATACCGAGGCGCCTTGCAGTTGATCGAATAAGTCGTCTATGCGGGGCAATGGGTACTTGTTCCGGATGGTGGCCTTGTTAAGCTCTCGGTAATCGACGCACAGACGCATGGACCCATCCTTCTTCTTAACGAACAATACGGGCGCTCCCCACGGTGAAACACTAGGCCGAATAAACCCTCTGTCGAGTAATTCTTGTAACTGGGTTTTGAGTTCCTTCAGCTCGGCGGGGGCCATTCTGTACGGGGCCTTTGAAATCGGTCGAGTATCGGGAAATGTATCGATGCTGAACTCGATCTCTCGGTCGGGGGGCATGCCGGGTAGCTCGTCCGGGAACACATCGGGGAATTCTGCCACAACGTCGGTCTGACCTACGTTTGCACCATCCTGTCGCATGTCTCGGACGGACGCCAAGTAGCCTTCGCACCCAGAATACAGCATCCTCCGAGCAGAGATTACCGAGATCAACATGCAGGTCGACGACGCCTCACCACACGAAAAGCAGAATTCAGGCACTCCTGGTATACGGAAAGTGACCGTCTTCCTGGCACAGTCTATGGTTGCGTTGCACGGCCCGAGCCAATCCATCCCCAGAATGATATCGAAGTCATTCATGTCTAGGACCATCACGTCCAGACCAATCTTTTGACCGCCGATACAGATAATCCCGTCGGTGCAGGCTGAATTAGTGAGTATTGGTGTGCCCGAAGGTGTGCTCACGCTAAGGTCGAGGTCTAATGATACTAACGGAAATTTGTGCTCGGCGACAAAGTCCGCCGCTATAAAACTATGCGAAGCACCTGAATCAAATAGTACGCGAGCAGGCACATTATTAAAACTAAGTATACCTGTCACGACCGTGTCTGAGGCAAGCGCTTCATCTCGAGTCAAGGCGTAGACGCGTCCTTGTGCATTCGGACGCCTGTCTTGATGGTTTGGTGGGGCAGGCAGAGCAGGTCGAGGCGCCTGCACTCGATTCTCCTGACGGTTTTGTTGGGGAGGGCCATTGCGATTCGGTCGAGGATTCTGGCAGTCTCGGGCATAGTGACCCCTCCGCCCACAAGTATAGCACTCTGCCTTGGCAAAGCAGTGGTCTTCGGTATGCCCAAGCTGATGGCAATTCCTGCATCGCGGTAACGGGTTCTTGCCTTGGTAGCCGCCAGTGTGTGGACGCTTTGACGCGTGATTGTTGCCTCCCGTATAGCTAGGACGTTTGTGATTGGAGTGGCGCACCACGTCTTCAGCACCGGAAGGAAGCAGGCTCTCAAGACGGAGAGCGTGATTCAGAGCCTCGCCCGTGGTCTTGTACTCTGGGACGCCGACATGCGCACCAATAGATTGTCGCAGTCCCACTTCGAACCGTCGCACGCGGCACTCTTCAGTAGGCAGAAACGCACCAGCGAACTTGGACAATTTGTTGAACTCTGCGGCGTACTGTTGCACCGTCCTGCTCCCCTGCTTCAATGACATGAATTCATTTTCTTTTGCTTGGCGAACGGCGGACGGAAGGTACTCGAGCTCGAAAGCCTTGCGGAACGTGGCCCAAGAGATCGGCGCGGTAGTGTTGTCCGGTCGAATCGCTCGCTTGCGCACGGCCCACCAGTCGTGCGCGTTCAACCGCAGTTGAAGTTGTGCGCAGGCAACTTGCTTTGATTCTTCGATGCCGAGGAGCTCGAAGTGGTCTTCTAGTTCTTCCAGCCAGTCGATCGCAATGGAAGGACCCTCGGTGCCGCTGAAAGAGGTGCGACACGCCTTCTTGAATTCTGACACTTCGAAGTTGTACTTCTTTGGTGCCGCTGGTTGAAGCTCGGGCTCCGCCGTGTCGACTTCAATGGGTGGAATCGTCGGCACGGTGGTAGTAGGTACGGTGACGGTAGGTGCCGTTGCAGAATTTCCGTTGGCCGCAAACGTCTGAACGATCTGCTGCAGTGTATCCATCTGCTTTTGTTGAAGTTTGATGTGCGCATCGAAGCGAGCTTCGAACTGGGCCTGTCGTTCCTCTACTCGTTGATGTCGGCTCTCGGACTGGTTCCGCTGGGCCTCCATCATGCGCAGCATCCTTTCGATTGTATCGTTAGAAGGTCCGGCCTGCCTACGATGCGAGCTACTAGAGCCACTGGAAGCGCTCTGTTCTTGCTCGGCCGTGGGTTCCGCCACTTCTGCGATACGAAGGCAACGCATCAGTCTCAAATTATTACGGACTCATTGTATGGAACAACTTATCTCATCGTTGCGTGTTCAATGGTTTAAAACTCTAGACGCGAGGCCAAAGGATGTAAAGCCGTGCTCTGATACCATTATGTCACGCCCCGATTCCGTCGAATCGATAGTCGTCCCCCGGACGTGATGCCGTGCGAACCTAAGTTGCGTTCGCACAAGGCATAGTCATAAGGTTATCCGAAACACAACATCAAATTAGAGTACGCAGAGAAATTAAACGACACATTTGAATTGGAAATAGACTTTTCATTGATAATATGAACTTTACATAGACTTCTTTTTACAATCATTGCCGCGCGGGCTACAACATGACTTCGACTTACAAAAGTGAACGCCGATGAGATAGTCGTTCCATACATTACACCCTTTTATACAAGTAAAAACCAATACATATTTCCACCTGCTATGGCGGGAAGTCGAGTCGTCATTTTTCTTTGGACTGATGTGCGGTCTTCTTCAAAAAGGAAATCCAGAAAACAAGCCTTCACACGGACGAGGCTTCAAAAGAGTTCACGCCGCCTTGAGCTCTAGTTGGCATGCCCTTCGTGGTTCGGGGTACCTGCGTGGAGAGCGAGGATCAGTACATTACACTTTGTACTGGTGCGTGGCTATTTAAATTCCAAGCTCTCATTTGGTTGAAGAGTTTATATGACATTAGAGTATGAATGTTTCTAGCCATCCTAATGCATTTCCAAACAAGTAATGACAAGCATAGTGAACTTTACGTTGAAACTTACCCCGGCGGACCGCGTCGCGCCTTATGAAACTTACCATGTTCTTTCCTTTCAATTGTTATCTTTTGCATATTAAGTGCTATACTTCGTGTGTTGGTCACTGGCTCCCAGAGCCATTGTGGACTCCTTTTTGCTTTGATTAGACGAGGCCCTTTCAGCGCGAGTAGCGAGCCCCGCTGCAAGTCCTCGCCTAACGTTGTGCCCAGCACAGCTTTTGTATTTGTTTCCTTTCTTGGCCGCAACGGTCCCGTGGCCCCGGGTTGCCGTTCGGGGAAACTCTACCTTGTCGACAAGTTGTCCAATGACCGTGCAAAGACCATTTTTCTTCTTTTTAGTTATTAAGACATAGCCTACCATTCTTTTGAAAACTCATTTCATTTTTCCCGTGTTCGTGCCTTTCGTGCCTTTTGTGCCTTTCGTGCCTTTGCATTTATCTTTTTATTCGTACCAATACTATCGATTTTTGCTTAAGAAGGGGGTCGAGAAGAGAAGGGTCAGCCACTCACCTTGAGTTTACCTTGGCGAGCGAACTTGTTGGTCGCGCTAGACGTCGCCTACGCGATTACCTGAAATCGCACAAGCAACCGATTAGAACACTGCATTATTCAAAGAGTTCGATAGGAAATGCGAGTTCGAAATGCAAGCCATGAAAACCATCGAAAACATCCACGAAACGCATTCAGAAAACAAAGCCAAAACCAACGCAAGCGGCGTGAAAAGCAGAGCAACGGGAGGTCTCTCCCGACTCAGCCGCAGAGTCAATCCTCGAGGCGCAACCCGCTGAATATGGGACTTGGTTCCGAAGAAGACATTCCATAACGAGGAATGGATCTTAATTCAACCGTTCCCGTTCGATCGACTCGGTCGATCCCGACCTATCAGTCCCGGCCGAATCGATAGCGACAGTGTTCCTTTCTCGCGCACCCCGTGGACAGAGTACGGGGCACGATGTAGGGACGGGGCACTACACAGTGTAAGCACGATAAGATAACACAAAAGTTTATAACTAAAAACTAAATAACAACATTTATAAACTACTAAATAATAATATCTCAAACAAACTCAAATACAAACTTGTATCTCAAGTTATTACAATTCAAGTTCTAAAACATGAAAACTAAACCAAGTCTACTAGCTAGTCTCCCGATCACTCCTGAGTGTCGGAGCCAAAGGTAGCTAAGCCATCTCCTGCTCCAAGGCAAGTGGGGCAAATGTCCTCAGGGCAATCATCTGTAATATTTTCAACAGGTCCAATCAGGACAGGAACGAGTACATTTCATCAAGAAATTCCAAGTAAATGACAGAGAACTATAAAGCAGTTATAGACAGTTGTATTGATGAATATGGCAGTTTATGTTCAGGTGATGGTAAGAAAGACAGATAAAGTGCAAGAAAAGTAAATAACTAAACAAGAGAAGAATCATAGCAAAGAAGACTGTAAAACAAGATCTAGCTGAACTAGAGTAACATAATGAGTTCAGATGGTACAATATAAGTCGAGTGTAATCCCAAAGTGAGTCTAATACAAGATGAGTCGAATGTGATTCTAATTATTGTTCTAATAAGGTGATTCGAATAAGATGATGCGAATAGTGATTCGAATAAGGTGTTACGAATAGTGATTCGAATAATAATCAAACAATGATTCGAATAAATTCTCCAAGTGTGTTTTAAAATACCGAGATCGACATGTAAACGACTGTAGGTAATACGGCACACCACACACTCGCGAAGTGTGTGATAGCTATCGTTCGAATATAATACACAGAGGGGTGATTCGAATAGGAGGATATGTCTACATGTCTAATCAGTATTTCCCCGCCCAGTCTAATACAAATGAATCCGTAATCCAACACATAAGACGAATACAAGTCCAACCAACATATGAAGATACGAATAGGGTGATTCGAATAGTGATTCGTATGATGATTCGTATGGTGATTCGAATAATAGAGGTAAGACAAGTAAGTATGTGTGTCGCATACATGAATTTAGAAATAATACTACGTGTTTGTAACAGAGAATTACATACAGCAAACTAGAACTGAAGTACAGTAATTAACAAGTAAATGAAAGAACTATCAGAGAATGTACTCGCCTGTTACTCTGAAAAGAGTAATAAAATATCAGATGTCTGTACCGGAGTCACAATGTCCTAAATAGAGCAGTATGGATTATGACATGTTTAAAATAAGATAAATGAAGTCTACGATACAATCTACATGATTTCTAGGTCAATCTAGGTCAAAGTCAACTCTTGGTCAACCTTAGTCAACACTCTAGTCAACATGAAGTCAAAATAGGTCTACTTGTCCAATCTAGGTCAACCCTAGTCTAACTAGGTCAACACCAAACCAAGCCTGTACCATGTATCAATATTATATATACAAATAAAGACTTTACATCCAACAATCTATACAGTTATCATACCTATATATATACATATATATTCAATACACACATAGCATACTCTAATATGTGAAATCATTCATAGGCATATAGGAATCATCTCTATGTAGCAAATGTATACATACATGCATACTCTTCTACATTCATTCACATATATTGCATATATACACTATATATATAGAGAGAGAGAGGGCAAGGAAGGGGGCATGAGGAGTGGTGTGTGTAAATAGGTGAAGTGTAAAGTGTCAATGTGGCACATGCTTGTGTGTGTGTATCATGGAACAGTGAGGGTGTGAGTGTATACATGGTGTAGTGTTAGGCAAATGTGTGTAGAGCCTGAAAACAGGGAGTGTCACATAGGAGTTGTGTACACCTAAAAATAGTAGATATAGGAAAACAGTGTAGTGTACATTGACAGTCAAGTGACAGTGAGCTAATTCTGGAAATTTCAGTGAATGAAGATGTGTGTGATGGAATGAGCTTAGTGTCATAGTGAAGGGTGAGTATATGGTACATGACAGTCAATAACAGTTAGCCAAACTCAGTTTAAATTAGAAAATCTTAGGTTTCACATGAGGTAATGAACCTCAGTTTAGTTTTGAAACAACATTTCATTATACATGTGAATCCTTCATTTGAAAAAACTGGGTGTTATATATTATTTATTGTATATTGTATATTGATGACGGGCGTCCCGCTGGGACTCGTCTAATTCATGATTGGCGCAATTGATTGATTGGGTAGACTAGCCTTGCTCGTATATAGTAAGAACTGAGGAATCCTTATTGCATATTCCCAGGATAACTTGGAACTCACAGTAGCAAGCCGTAGTAGTTGCATGGCTGTTTAAATTGATTTGTTTGTGTACTGTATCTACTCTGTTAACTAACTGAGAAGATCAGAATGTCAGGGCATGATGGACCAACTTCTGTCCTTGTTTGGTTGGGAGGTTGGTTCGAAGTGTCGTGATGTTATGCGAATCCCAGTGGCAAGCAGAGATCTACTTATCATATTCTCTTATTACTGGTTTTAATTCCTCATATCGTGCTTCCTTGCGGTACTTGCTATTAGAGGTCTAACCTCTCTGGTTTTGTATGGCCAGATCTAGAGCCGGTTCCCGACGACTCAGCTTACTTCCACCTCCAAGATGGTCAATACTAGAGGGATGATCGCAGGAGGACTCGAGTGGGTTCCTTACTTCCCCACTCGTTTTGTTATTTACTTAATACCTTGCCGTTTGGCACCGACATGTTAGTCGGATTGTATTGTACTTACTTTTACATAATTATAATTAAGTCAGGCTGCAGCTGCTAACAATTGTGTATACTTTACTACATCATCTGGCTATGTTTTGTAAAGCCAGGTATCGAGAACATTTGACTGAGCATTTGGGACGCCTTACTGCTTTATCTTACATGTTCTCTATTTCTGTTTCTTGTTTGAATGATTGAGACAATAGATGTGAAGTGACCATAGTGAGACTTTCATGTAGTATGCACCCCTCGTCTTTTAGACAGCATTGATCGTATTATACGGTATTTATCTACCCGTAATACGTAGATGGCTGAGTCATTCTCCCGCTCTCCAGTATCCTGGTTCTGGGGCACGCCGTGAATGTTGTTTTATTTACTGCATGCGTTTACGCGCCGTAATTGACAGCTTTTTACCCAGCACGATGTTAAGATTAAGAACAACTTATTTACGACATCTTTTTTTCCATTTTGGCATGATGTTAAGATTAAGAATAACTTATTTAATCTATATATTTATGTTAATTTTTAATATTAATGTTAAGATTATAATTAAAATTAAAAATAAATTAAAATTTATCAATCCATATTTTAAAAATAAAAAATGATTAGATATGTATTATTTTTAATATAGAGATAAGTTTATTTTTCTAAAATTAATGTGAGATTTAAATTTTGAAACAAAAAAAATGGTAATTAAGCGAAACAAAAAATAGAATTGTCCATATAACTACTTTAATTTAAATTTAATTTCAAATTAATCCGAACTTTTTTTTTGAAGGGGTACGAAACTTTCCTCCAACCCTAACAAAAATTCCTCTTCCGTTTTTCCCTTCTCATGTTTTCATTTCCCTCTTTTTTTTCTTAGACCATTCCCTCCCCCCTTTTCCCTTCTGTAACCAACTCCAAATCGAAGATTTTCGCTATCGAGCTTAAACCCTAGGTATTTTCTACTTATTTTTCGACTCGAAAAAGCTACATAGCAAGTTTAGTGTACGCCTACTACTCGCAGCTGCTAACGTGGCATCTACGTGGTGGAGAGAGGGAGGAAATATTTCATTTTAAGGGGCTGTTGCATCAGCATTAAATTTTTACCGTTGGATGTATCCAACGACTGAGATGGAAAGAATTTTTTTTTCCCAAACCCTCAATTCCACCACCTCCTTCTGGTCCTTTCTCTCTGGACGGTGATTGTGAGGGTTTGGAGAGGGAGACGAGGGCCGGTCGGGAGGGCGGGAGGGCCTGGAGAAAGCATCGCATTTTCGGCCGACGAGGTGCGCAACCATTTCTTCTTGCCATCTTCATTTTTTTCCAATTCCTCATAATTTTTTCGAGTACATCCAACACCAAAATTTAGGGTTTCCTCATCTTAGTTTTTTTCTTTACTACCATAGGAACAAATCATGTATTTTCTTCGGATTATACGTCTGAGATTTTTTTTTTCTTTCAATTCTTCAGAGTTTTGAGATTTTTTCCTTCAATTCTTCAGAGTTTTTGCAGAGTATATGTAACACCAACTTCGAATATATTTTACTACCCAATGCCAGCACCTAAAATATCTATTTTCAATTTTTATTTTTTATTTTTCTTTGGCCATGCTATGTAGGTCAAGTTGGTCAAGTTTACATATTGTCAGGACACACAGGTGGAGGATTTCAATACCTTAGTTTTGGAGCCTGTTGTACATTGTATGCTTCGGGAGGAAGGGTTGATGGCTTACTTGCATTATGTGTGGTGTGGGTGACTGTACGTGTGTGCCTGTTCTATAAATAGTTCTTGTTTGTATTATTTAATTTTTCAGAAAACAAATAACGACTGTCTCAAACACTAGATGCCGGTACTCTCTTTAGATTGTAGTATACCTCTCCTTGATATTGTGTTATATTTCACATAAGAAGCACATATACTTCAAAATTGGTGATATCTTATTGTATCCTTCCCTGATACTTTTCTGGCATGACAGGAGAAAGTTTAAGAATCACATACCTATTTAAGAAACCTCATAATGTGTCCACATTTCATTATCCAGTCACACACCTATAAAAGGATAAAGAATCACATAGTTTAAGAAATGCTTAAGAATCACACACTTTTAGAAATACTTGAAAATAACACAATTTTACCTCAAATAAAGAAGCTTAATCCAATTTGATGTATTTGATAGGCCATGCAATCGTACTTTGTTCAGCACAAGCAAGTTTACCGAACTCAGATGTTGGTCGATACAAAACAATGTTATCAATCACATCGCGAACCCAAACTTTCCAACAATCATGGCCTAAAGGAACATGATGGACCAATGCACTTGGATCTGTTGATAAAATTTCAGCTGTAGCAACAACAACTTCATCTTTTGCAAACCAACTAAGCAATTTGCACATCTTATGTTCAAGATTAGAACCTTTAGCACCACTTGCTAATTCATTTTGTCTTCGTTGAGCTCCTTCACTACCAAAATCTTGTATACTTGCCGCACTTGCTTTCTTGCTTTTTTTGTTTTGTGCTCTCTCGCTAGTGGAAATTTGAATGCTCTTATTGCCTTTTTGTTTTCTCTGATCATTGTGTATTTTCTCAGCACTAGAACTTCGACCAGTTGTATCTTCCTTCTGTTTGCTTTTAGCTCTCTCAATAAAAGATAGTTGATCGTTGGAATTTTCTTTGCGTTTTCTTTTTGCTATTTCACTGGCCGAATGTTGAACACTTGTGTTTTCCTACAGTCATTATGTGCATAGAAGAATGTATCAGAATAATAGACAAATAGAAGATGAAGTTAATAAGACATTTGCATAAACCACAAGACCAAATTGAAAGTTAATAAGACATTTGTTATCAAGTGCAAAGACAAGATCAAAAAGAAAAGTCAATATAGATATTTCATTAACTTACAGAGTTATTTTCTCCTTTGTCTAACCGAACAAAAAGATCTTTCACCAAGCCCTTCAAGCTCTCCACTTCATTCTCTAATATTTTGACTTTATTACCCATATGAGTTTGACCATCCACTTTTGAAGGATTTGCTCCAAATCCAAACCCTCTTACTCTTCCTCGTGGATCCGGACCAAGTACTTTTGCAATAGCATCATTTTTTATAGAAATCTTTTGTGAAGGGTCTTCCTCAGCCTTGTATTGCTTTACTTGTTGCTAGAAAAACACAAATCAAAGATATATAAATACTAAAATATAAAAGCAAACAAAAGTGAGCTTAAATATACAACAAGATATTGTTACCACTATTTTCGAGTCATGAACTTCCCCTTCTGAATTTTGCTTTCGTGCTTCATATGCATGAATCCAAACATCAATCCTTGAAATTGCATCAGGTGTCGTACTTTTTTGCTTCTGCAAAATAACAAATATATATTACCTACACTTATCTCACATTTTAAAGAAGATATGAATCTAGCATATTATTCTTACCAACTCATCTTCAACAACGGCAAAACTTTTTTTACTTGTATGATGCACCAAATCAAGTTGTTTTGCTCACATCTTTTTGAATTTTTTCAGTTCTTTCCTATGAAAAACATTGGTGATATAATAAGATACAAAAGTATGAAATAAAATGAAGTATGTACTACGAAATCTCAAAACTAGAATTACCAAACAATTAGGACTAGTTCTTGCCTTAATAAATTTCATCCACTTATCCAAAGATTCAATGTTTGCAGGTTTGAGGAGACTAGCAGCACGCTGTAGGCCTACTACTTTCGCTTGCGTCATCACTTGTTTACCAAAGTGGATCTCCAATCTCGCCAAATCTTAAGTAGCTTTCTAAATGTATAATCCTTGTGGCACTCATCAACAGCAAAATTTTGCTACAAAAATATAAACAAATATGGTGGTTAAATATCATATAAAATATAAGAAACAAATCAATAACAATACTAACAACCTTACCGTTATATGTTCCCAAATTTGATCTTTGAAGTCTAGTGAGACATCCTTCCATTTAGTCATATTAACCGGTAGTAGCTCTTTTGTCGTAATGCCAAGGAAAGAACTAAACTTTGCAGCATTTTCCTTAATAGGTTGGCCTCTATGGTTGAAATCAAGGGGGAGAGGAGCATGTTTTGCTTGTTTGGTAACTGCCAAACATTTTGCCTTCCCCCTAGGTGTTCTTTTTGCTTTTGTTGCAACAGACTCGCCTATGAAACCATTTGGTAATGTATCGGATGGTGTCTTAGGTGGAGAGTTGGAATCTTCATTAGAAACGCCGCCATCAAACATTGGCAAGGACCGGTTCTTTTCTTGTCTACATGCAATAATAGCAGCAATTCGTGAAGCTTTCTGGTGCTTTTTGGTTCTCTTTAATGCACTATTTGAGCACTTCATCAAACACAAAAATATATCAAATTAAAGGTCAAAATTTAGTCAGTTATGCTGAGTTTATGCTAAAAATAATGGTAAGAAGAATGTAACAATGTGAATCAAGCCACAAAAGGCTTAAAAGTTCATTGCAAGGGTGATACTGGGTGCAGGAACAATGTAACTTAGTCAGTTATGTTTGACACACCCTGTCGGCCTTGATCATTGTTACAACCCATGGGGTAAACAATTAAGTCTTCTCATTTTTCTTCTTACAGACTTTGTTAAACTCTTGTATAGCTGAGCAGATATTGCTCAGAGAAGAAGCCATGCTACTAAATCTCAGATCATCAGAGAAGCCATGGGAGAATTTGGTGCATCCTTTATTTGCCAACAGTGATATATACCTGCATATGTAATAGGAATAGGAATCTCGTCTCATGGACATATTTTTAGGTGGACTATTTGAAAATTTTGCTGTAAAACTAGAATTTTAAAAAGTACTCATATTTTAATTGTACACTCAAATAACTGATACACTCAAAGATTTAACTGATACCTGAATAATCTAATTCCTACTCATATTAATGACTAATAAAATGATGAGGGCTGCTACTGGATAGACTGATCTAAAGGGAATAAACTATGAGTTATCAAGGTGAACTAGGAACCCAAACAAGAGTTAATGGTTTGAACACAAATATATAGGACTGAACACAGTGATGCCAAGGAACTGATCCTCGAGACAGTGCACAGTGCACTATATGCCATAATGGATCTCTTTAACTCTATTCTTGCAAATGACTGTGATCTCTTTAATGGTTTGAACATAATAGAATCCATAACCTTTATGCTTAAGACTGTTGCTGAAGAAACCACAAGAGCAGAATAATGGAATGTTTAGTGCACACATAGGAAGTAAGAAGAAAACATGTACAGAAGTTTATTCTTAAAATAGACTGAGAAGGCCAAGATCAGAATAGAGCATGTTGTTACGAGGTAGAGAACATTCAATATAGTCTCAGCCAAAACCTAAAAGGGAATAAATGAATAGGCTCAAAACTTACTTCTTCACCATTTTTATCCATCTTATTGACCAAATATTTACTCTCAGACAATTTGATCAATCTTCAGAGTATTCACCATCTTCACTATCAGCCTGTTAATAAAACATAATAATTTATTAGGCTCATAACATAAATATTTGCTCAAACAATAACACATACTCAACATTGATAATTATATAAATAGCATTGCTATAATTACCGATACATAAGATAGTTCCTAATAATTGCGTATTACACAATCTTCATCATCAATATCCAAGTCAAGTTGTGATACATCTATAGAAGTGCATGGCATGTATTCATTCCCCTCATCCGTCTCATTCTCATAGAAACCTCTTGGTGGTGCTTTCAATACAACATACCAATTTGATGTGTCTGACTCTCTTGAATAGAACACTTGTTTTGCTTGTGATGCAAAAATAAATGGATCCCTCTCAATTGATGTTGTCCTTGGTGGATGTTAACTAATGTAAACCCATCTTCGACTTTGATACCATTTTTTATATTTGTCCAATCACAATCAAATAATGGTACTTTAAATTTGTAATAGTCCAGCAACATGATATCTTTTATGATACCATAGTAAGTTACTTTTCCTATTACTTGTGAAGCGTCTTTCGCACTTGCTCTACATATGGTTTTCTGCTTCAATAGAAACCCCACAATTTTGTGTGCTTCTCTCAGTTTCCTTTGTGTGAAATCGATTTCCATTAATGACATAACCAGAATAGAACTTTACTTCCTTCTTAGGCCTACATGCAAGCCATCTAACAATATCTGACATTTGACCACTAGTGCCACTTCTAACTTCATTTCCCAACCATTCACTAAATGTGTTCATATGTCGCTTTTCTAAAAGAGATTCATTCTTGGCTAAACGTTTATCTAAAAGTATAAGCTCCTCTTTATGCATTCTGGAACAATTAAAAAAGATAATTTAGAGTGTGAATAATGAGATTTGGAAATTAAAAATTGAAAATTAAGTTTACTACTTTAGAATTGAAACTTACTCTCTCCATGGGTCAACTTCTGCAGTATTCTTCAAAACATAACGATAAGCAATCTCTAACATAGAAGAAGTCATTGAGTCTTTTGTCCTACCTTGACCAAGTGGTCGCCCTTCTACTATTGTTCTATCTTCAAAATGCTCATTACGCCTATATTGATGTCCTATATCAGCTGCTTGTTTTATGTATCCAGAACAAAAAAGTGTCAATTCATCAGCTAAATACTTCTCTGCTATGCATCCTTCGGGATTTGAACGATTCTTAACATATCATTTTAGGACCTTCATATACCTACATGATTAAAAAAAAAAGCTTTATAATCAATCAAATTAGCTATAATTAATATAGTGTTCTATCATAAAAATTGATCCTCACCTTTCAAAAGGGTACATCCATCTGAAAGGTACCGGTCCAGCAATCAGCGCTTCTTGTCCAAGGTGAATAGTTAAATGTATCATAATGTCAAAAAATGAAGGAGGAAAGAACCTTTCCAGCATGCATAAGGTCTCAGAAATTTCTTCTTCAAGAAGCTCTAGTTTATTTTTATCAAGTACCCTTTGACATAAGTGATTAAGAAATGAACAAAGACAAAAAATAGCAATCCTGGGTCCCTTAGGTAAAAGACCTCTCAGTGCCACCGATAATACTTGTTGTACTAAGACGTGACAATCATGGGACTTGAGGCCATAAATCTTGTGGTCTTGTAATGACACACGATTTGCAATGTTAGAACTATAGCCATCCGACAATCTCAAATTTGCTAACCTCTTCCAAAATATATGCTTCTCTTTCTTTGAAAGTACGTACGGAGGTATAGTACCTTTAGAACCACTAATCTTATCATCTTTAAGATGTAGTTTTTTTCTGATGTCCATCACCTTCAAATTTTTTCGAGAATTCAAGTTGTCTTTCGTTTTCCCCTTTATATTCAAAAGAGTGCCAATAATACTCTCACAAATATTCTTTTCAATGTGCATCACGTCCAAATTGTGTCGTAATAGTAAAATCTGCATTATGAACAGAATAACATTAAATTTAACAACTAAGACTATAAAGTTTTTTCAATCTTAAATATAAATGAACGAAAAAATACCTCCCAGTATGGTAACTCAAAGAAAATAGATTTCTTTTTCCATCGCTTTGTAAGCTGTGTAGGATCATCACCATCATTATAATCGGTATCTTTATTTCTGTTCCGTTTTCTGTCTTCATGTTGTTGGTTCTTTGACTTTCCCCAAACATTTACAATATTGTTGACCACTTGAAGAATCTCTGAACCGGTTAACTTTTTAGGCCTCAATCGATGTTCTTCGGTTCCATCAAACCAAGCTGCTTTCAACTGCAATGGATGGTCAGGACGAAGAAAAATTCTATGGCACATGTAAGCAAATTTTTTTCCGTTCTTCAACCATTTTGAACATGTTTGAACACCACACACAGGACATGCCTTTTTACCTTTTGTAGAATATCCTGATAAATTTCCATATGCTGGAAAATCATTTATTTTCCACATCAAGATAGCTCTCAAATTAAATGTTGTCTTAGTGAATGCATCATACACACTAACTCCATTGACAAACAATTCTTTTAAATCTTCTATAAGTGGTTCCAAATATACATCTATATCATTTCCTGGTTGCTTCGGACCGGGGATAAGTAATGACAATATTAAATTTTTCTTAGACATGCATAAAGATGGGGGGAGATTATAGGTAACCAAGATCACTGGCCAACAACTATATCTGGAACTAAGATCACCAAGGGATTGAATCCGTCGGATGAAAGACCAAGCCTGAGATTACGAGGATTCGATGCAAAACTTGGAAATTTACTATCAATCTTCTTCCATGCAAACGAGTCAACTGGATGACGCATCATGCCGTCTTGACTTGCATTATTGTAATGCCATGTTAGTTGTTCTGCCTTTTCAGATGATTTAAACATTCTTCTAAATCGAGGTATGATTGGAAAGTATCTCAAGACCTTTGCAGGAATTCATTTGAGAACCTTTTTAGTTCGCTTATTAACCTTCCATCGTGATTCGCCACATTTTGGACACATCTCCATATGTTCTAAATTTTTTCTAAATAAACAACAGTCATTCACACAAGCATGTATCTTCTCATAACCTAAATCAAATGCCTTGAGAAACTTTTTCATGGAGTATAATGAACTTGAAAGTATGTTATTATTTGGCAGAATATCTCGTATGATGTTAAGAAGTTCATCAAAACCAGTATCAGATAGGCTATACCTAGCTTTATACTTGTATAACATAACCGTTGCAGACATCTTTGTGATAGTACAACCCGAATATAAAGGAAGTTCTGCCTCCTCTGTCACCCTCACTTTTCCCAGTTAGGGGTAAAATGGTAATTTTCCATTTTATAATATTTTTGGAAATTTTATTTCATGAATATTATTATTTAATTATTATAGGAGTCGGGTTCGAATTTTATCGCATTCCGAGTTAATTCGGGACCCCGGTGAATTTCGACTTGAGCTGTAATTAGCCTGTTAGCTAACCATGGCCCACCACACTAAAAATTAGGGTTTAAGAGTTTGGACTAGTTCCCCATGAGTAATTTAGTTTAATTATGATTTTTATTTATTTTTAGCAACTTCCTAAACCTAATTTGGAATTTATTTAATATTAGGCTTAGGGAGGGGCAAACTTGTAATTTACAAGTGCCCCTCACCCACCATGCTTGCTTGGCCGGCCATGACAGCCCCCCCCCCCCCCCCCCCCCCCCCCTCTCTCTTCACCACTAAGTCACACACTCTCTCTTCTCTCCAAATTACTTTCTTCTCAAAGCCTCCTTCTTCCTCTTCAACCTACAAATTAGGTAAGCTTTAACCTCACCTTTTAATCTTCTTTTTCATTAAGTTCTTTCACATTAAATGGAGAGAGGAGATTCTCTTCCATTTGCCCACAAATTTGTAGATTTTCCTAGAAAAATAGGTTAAGGATTATTTAGGATTTAATCATTTGTGAGGGTAATATATATATATATATATATATATATCATATAATATTATATATATATATATAATTATATATATATTATATATAGATATATATAGTATATATATATATATATATATATATATATATATATATATATATACATGTGTATTTATGTGTGTATGTTTATATGTATTTGTGTGTGTGTAGAGGGGGTGATTTTGTGTCATGGG
>JANAVB010034617.1:8981995-9027082 GCA_029216955.1 Iris pallida | reverse complement strand
TTTAGGTTTTGATCTAGTAACCTTGTTATTTTCAAGTTTTGATGGTTCCATGTTGTAGAAAATTTGATTCTACCCAATTTAGACCATTGAAAGTCCTGAATTTGACTTATTTTGAGTGATTTATGGTCCTTTTGGTTCATGGGTTTTTATGCCCATTAGAGGATGGTTGGAGAAGATGAGCAGTGCTGTTTCCTGGCGCATGTTGTTTGCTGGCAAAACACTGTTGCCATGCTGTTTGCTGGCGCATATTATTTTCTGACGCATGCTGTCCTGGCGCATGCTGTTTGCTGGCAAAATACTATTGCCATGCTGTTTGCTGGCGCATGCTGTTTTCTGGTGCATGCTGTCCTGGCGCATGCTGTTTGCTGGCAAAATACTGTTACCATGCTGTTTGCTGACAAAATACTATTTGCTGGCAAAATACTATTGACATGCTGTTTGCTGGCGCATGCTGTTTTCTGGCGTATGTTGTCCTGGCGCATGCTGTATGCTGGCAAAACACTGTTGCCATACTGTTTTCCTGGCGTATGTTGTCCTGGCGCATGCTGTTTGCTGGCAAAATACTGTTCCATGTTGTTTGCCGGCGCATGCTATTTTCTGGCGCATGCTGTCCTGACGCATGCTGTTTGCTGGCAAAACACTGTTGTCATGCTGTTTGCTGGCGCATGCTGTTTGCTGGCGCATGCTATTTGCTGGCGCATGCTGTCCTGGCGCATGCTATCCTGGCGCATGCTGTTTCCTGGTGCATGCTGTCCTGGCGCATGCTGTTTCCTGGCACATACTATTTTCTGGCGCATGCTATTTTTTGGCACATGCTGTTTCCTGGCGCATGCTGTTTTCGGGCACATGTTATTTTCTGGTGCATGCTATTTTCTGGCGCATGCTGTTTTCTGTCGCATGCTGTTTCCTGGCGCATGCTGTTTCCTGGCGCATGCTGTTTTTCGTGGTCGCATGCTGTTGACTGCTGTTTTTCGTAGCCGCATGACACTTCCTGGCCGCATGAGATCCTGACCACATATGCATTCTCAGCCGCATGAACTTCTATAATTTCCCGGCCGCAGGAACTCTAGCCCATGATGCCTTTTGACTAATTCTTGTCCCGAATTAACATTGATTGATATTGATTATGACCTTGACTAATAATTGATCATGCGTTCCTAGTTGGAACTAAGAGACTGGCTAGTCGTCTTATTGAATTGAATGAATGAGACACGTTCATATTAATTATGAACTATTATAATCGAATGGCTGATCCCGAATATTGGCATACAGGCATATACAGGCTTCAATTTATTTATTTTTCTACAAAAACAGCATGTGTACTTTATGGTCAAGATATGATTATTCTGTGGCTAGTTTTGATTGTTGTATTACGCTATGTAAGACCTACAACCTAACCGCACGGGTATCGTTGTAGAGATGTGCATATCGTACCCCGTATGAAAGTACCATTCTGAATGACCATGATCCACGGTATGGGATTTCACTCAACATAGAGGCTATTAAGTTAAATAAAATAATGATTGCATGGAGAGAATGGATTCCCGAGTTCTTACATGGCAGCCCTCTTTGGGACTATTAAGTGCCCGACAGGCCGGCTGGTTCCCACAGATACTGCAAATCTGCCACACGGGCAGGGAGCGGTATCTGCTTATATTATTTATTGTATATTGATAACGGGCGTCCCTCTGGGACTCGTCTAATTCATGATTGGCGTAATTAATTGATTGGGTAGACTAGCCTTGCTCGTACATAGTAAGAACTGAGGAATCCTTATTGCATATTCTCAGGATAACTTGGAACTCACAGTAGCAAGCTGTAGTAGTTGCATGGCCGTTTAAATTGATTTGTTTGTGTACTGTATCTACTCTGTTAACTAACTGAGATGATCAGAATGTCAGGGCATGACGGACCAACTTCTGTCCTTGTTTGGTTGGGAGGTTGGTTCGAAGTGTCGTGATGTTATGCGAATCCCAGTGGCAAGCAGAGATCTACTTATCATATTCTCTTATTACTGGTTTTAATTTCTCATATCGTGCTTTCTTGCGGTACTTGCTATTAGAGGTCTAACCTCTCTGGTTTTGTATGGCCAGATCTAGAGCCGGTTCCCGACGACTCAGCTTACTTCCACCTCCAAGATGGTCAATACTAGAGGGATGATCGCAGGAGGACTCGAGTGGGTTCCTTACTTCCCCACTCGTTTTGTTATTTACTTAATACATTGCCGTTTGGCACCGACATGTTAGTCGGATTGTATTGTACTTACTTTTACATAATTGTAATTAAGTCAGACTGCAACTGATAACAATTGTGTATACTTTATTACATCATCTGGCCATGTTTTGTAAAGCCAGATATCGAAAACATTTTGACTGAGCGTTTGGGACGCCTTACTGCTTTATCTAACATGTTCTCTATTTCGGTTTGTTGTTTGAATGATTGAGACAATAGATGTGAAGTGACCATAGTGAGATTTAATGTAGTATGCACCCCCTCGTCTTTTAGACAACATTGATCGTATTATACGGTATTTATCTACCCGTAATACGTAGCTGGCTGAGTCATTCCTCCGTTCTCCAGTATTCTGGTTCTGGGGCGTGACACGAAGGGTTACAACCCCAGTCCTTGTTTGGTTTAAGGGTTGTAACCTGGCTCCCGGAGCAGTTCTGTGTCCTCTCTTCGTTTATTGTCTTATTGTAACCCCAGGCCATGCTCGTCATATTTTATCTTACTTCAAATATTATGATTATTTATACTGGCCTTAACAATAAAGATCAGGGGTCCAGTTCGGTTGAGGCGAAGGGTTACAACTCCGGTCCTTGTTTGGTTTAAGGGTTGTAACTGGCTCCCGGAGCAGTTCTGTGTCCTCTTTTCGTTTATTGTCTTGTTACCTTACCAATAGTATTTGAGACGGATTTCTATTCAGGTGGAGGTAACAACCCCGGTCCTTGTTTGGTTTAAGGGTTGTGACCTGGCTACTTGAATGGTTTCCTCGTACTCAGTTTACTGTTGTTATCTCTATTATTATCAGTTCTTTATTTATTATCTTTAATATTCTATTATGATATGCTGGTTTTAGTTCCTAATTGAAGCCTCCTTTGTGGCACTTGCTCTTTCTGGGGTCTGACCCAGCTGGTTTTGTGTGGCCAGATATCGGAGCAGCTCCAGAGGATCCATCTGTCTTTCAGACAGATGGTGACCACCAGGCGTAACCCTGGCAACGAGTGGGTTTTTTTTGTCCTCCCACTTATTTGTAAAATTATTCTTTTGAGGCATTTAGCCGACGAGCACGTGTTAGCTCGTATTGCATCTTTATTTACTGTCTGCCTACGGGCTGTAACATGATTGACAGATCCTAGGGTTGATCATGTATGACTAAACTCTTGCTAGTTCTCACATTTTGTACGACTAGCTTCATGATCAGCTGAATATGTAATGTTTGGGACGCCTTATGATTGTATATTTGGTGATCTTACATCTTGTAACTTTTACTTACTTGCTTCTGATTGAGACAATATGCTTGTTCTTGACCATAGGAGACTGATGGCTTGTAGTTAAACCATCATGTATCTAGACAACTGTGATCGTATAGCGAGGTGGGTTGCACTTCAATATACTTAGCTGGCTATGTCCGCCCCCGCTCTCCAGTATTCTGGTTCTGGGGCGTGACACAAGTTTAGTATGAAAGACTTGGGGGAAGCTGATGTGATCTTAGGGATCAAGATCATCCGGACAGACACTGGACTAGCGCTGTCACAGTCTCATTATATTGAGAAAATGATCACTCGTTATGGGTATCGGGATCTTCCAGGGATCGATATACGCCGTACAGGTGTGATATAAAGCTGAAGCCTAATTCAGGAGAAAGCGTCAGGCAGCTGGAGTATGCAAGCATAATCAAAAGTTTGATGTATGCTACTACTGCCACAAGGCCTGACATAGCTTTCGCTGTGGGAATGCTGAGTCGTTTTACGAGCAACCCAGGTGTTGAACACTAGAAAGCTGTAAAACGGGTTATGAGATATCTCAAGAAGACTCAGACATATGCACTGTACTACAGCGGAGATCCGCCGGTAGTGGAAGGCTTCAGTGATGTCAACTGGTGCTCAGAGGTAGAGAGCGAGAGGTCCACAGGTGGATTCATTTTTACAATGGGTGGAGCTGCTATATCGTGGAAGTCAAAGAAGCAGACTATGCTCTCGCGGTCATCCATGGAATCTGAGTTCTTTGCACTTGATATCGCAGCCGAGAAAGCAGAATGGCTTCGGGAGCTCATGTATGATCTTCCAGTGGTTGGGGCATAAATACCGGCGATACCGATATACTGTGACAACCAGGCGACTGCGACGGTAGCATCAAATGACCTCTTCAACGGAAAGAAGAGGACTATGCGGTTGAAGCACAGGGCAGTACACGATCTTATCAAGATAGGTGTTATTACAGTGATTGATGTTCAGAGTCAGGAGAACCTGGCTGATCCGTTCACCAAGGGCCTCAAGCGCCAGCTGGTCAATGACACAGCTTGTAAAATAGACTTGAAGGCATTCTGATATTGTATTATTGTATTCCTACCATAAAGTTTTATGCTAATAGTTCAAAGAGAAATCTACTAGGTATCTAACTTTTGGTTCAAGGGAGGACCACTAATCGGAAGAATATTAGGAAACGGTGGGTACATGTTCTATTGGGCATGGAGAGGTTACGGACCTACAACCACTATTGTCTACTATTATTTTCTGCGAAAAATGGATCCTGTGGGAAGGTTGGCTTAAATGCCATGATAAGTTCTCAGGCAGAGTGAATGCCTGGTGTGCTTTACATGAAGCACGGTAGAACAACACTACAAGGAGTGAAACTCCATGCTACTGTGGGGTGACTCCACCATGAGGTTCCCAGACATGGGATAATGCCTCGGCTTTGCTAGCCAAGTCACAGCAGCGTAGCATAGCAAATAGGCAGTTAGCCTAATGTTGTATGTTAAATAAAGAGGGGTGTAGTCAGCACTACAAAGAGGAGGAGTTCCTCATGTTACAGTGGCACGACACCATGATGAGGTATCCGGTTAGGGATAAAACCTCGGCCTTGCAAGCCATGTCGTTGCGACGTAACTCCGCAAGGGAGCCTAAGGCTTCATGCTGGGTAGTTTGGCACTACAAAGAGGCGGTTGCCTCATGCTACAGTAGAATGACACTACGATGAGGTTCCCGGTACGGGATAAGGCCTCGGCTTTAAGCCATGTCATAGCGGCGTAGCACCGCAAGGGAAGCGCAAAGCGCTTCATGCGATGTCTCTCTATAATGAACTCACCTATAGTGTATGGACAAAGAGATATCATGCCATGTCTCCTTCATACGCTAACCCACTTAGTACACCTCCAAGCGAGCATAGTATTGTTAGATTTTGATCCATGCTGACAACAAGATGAACTTTCAAAAGGAGGTAGGACGAGAGGAGCTTCAGCTTTCAACGAACTAGAGAGCTTCTTATTGAATGAGAGAGATTTTGAAGAAAATAAAATTTTGTGGGAGAAGACGTTGCTTGCTCTGATACTTATGCATAACATTGTGGTTTAATATAGCCGTTGGAATTGTAACGTTAGAATTGTAACGTTGGAGAATATTACAATCGGTTAAAACCTCAATCCAACATACAAGAAATAAACCAAATCGAAAAAACCAAACCGATTCAAACATAAAACCAACATCACACAACTAAAAATAAACAAAAACCCAAACCAACTCAAAATAAAAAAAAACCAACCCACCACACAACTAAACCCAGCATCCCCCAACCCATTCCTCTCAATTTCCAACATACCATTTGTCGGAATTTGGACATTGTCCATTTTCCGACAAACCGTTTGTCGAAAATTGAGCGTGCCCAATTTTCGACACATCGTTTGTCGGATCATATCATTTTCCATAATTTCTCTAACTTGTATCGTTTACGCAATTTTATATAAATTTTCTGTATTATATACGTAGAAAAATTTAACTATCATATAAATTTTATTTCAAATATATAATTGCATATATTTTCTAAATAAAATTATTTATTAAAGTTAATAACTATAAATATATACATAATATGTTAACATATGCTCTAAGGGCACGTGTTTATTTTTTTGAGAAGTCCGACGATACGTACGAGACTTTGTACATGTTGTATTACATGTCTTTTGGGTCCACTGTTCTCAACTCCCACAATTATTAATGTAATGAATAATACGTCCCGTAACACAATCCACTGATCTTTCTAAAGGTATATGTTAACACATTGATAAATACGTAATTTATATGGGTACCCAACAACATATTTATCAATAGTTATGACATCTGTCTTTTAATCTTCCTAGATAGTCTTAATAAAGAGTAGAACAAATACATAGACTATTTTTTAGTTTTCTAATAATAATCTATAAAATACATGCAATGCACGTGCATATATACTAGTATTTATAATCTGTACTATTATAATAGAAAGTTAGACTTCACCATAGAAATTTTTTTCCACAATGTTATTATCTATATTTACTAATTAAAATTGTTCATTAAATTTAACATGGGTAGTTTGATAATTGTATATAAAAAAAATTAAGAGGGATTGTTATTTGTCCTTCTCAAGTAATAATTTTTATGAGTTTTGCTTTTTCCAAGTAGTATTTATTAGTATTATATATGGCCATCTTCAATGGGGGTTTCTACTTCTGCTATTAATATGGTAAATATCCATTTTTATGTTGAAATTCTACCAACTAGAATAAAAAATTTCTTACTTAAAGTATAATGCCAAGTAGGATATCAACCCAACTTTAGAAATCTCCATTGGAGGCCATCTCCAATGCCTCATCCGAACTAAGGCCATCTCCATTCTCCAATGGTGATTTCTAAAATTGAGTTTCCATCCTACTTGGCATTGTAATTTGAGCAGATTTTTATCCTAGTTGTAAGAATTTCTACATAAAAATTGTACAAACAAAAAAAAATATTCTTCAATGGTTCTCCATTTCTATCCTAAGTGTCACAAAATTAAATGATCAATTTAATGGTATGGAGCCCAATAATAATTGTCATGAGAGATGGAAAATTTCTATGAGAGTTTGTACATGTAGAAACCCTAGTAAAAAAAAATTATCCTACATCATTGCCACCTATGATAGAAATCGTTCAGTATAACACCCGTTTGTACATGTAGAAACCCTAGTAAAAAAATTCATCCTACATCATTGCCACCTATGATAGAAACCACCATTTGAAGAAGTTTTTTTTTTTCTAAAACGAATTTCTTCCATAGAAATAGAGAAGATAGAAACCCTCATTGGAGATGGTCTAAAGAATTCTATAACAATTTCTATCATAAGTGGCGGTGATGTAGGATATAGAGCTTTTATGAGAATTTTTCGTACGAACTCTCCATCTCCCATACCAATTAATATTGAACTCCACAACATTAAATTGATCTTTTTGTTTGTTGCCGCGTAGGATATAAATGGAGAACAATTAGAGAATATTTTTTGCGTACAATTTATATATATAAACTCTACAAACTATGAAAGAAATTTCTATAAAGTATAATGGCAAGTAGCATAGAAACTCAATTTTAGAAATTATCATTTGAGATGGCCTAATAAGAAAGGTTGAGACTTCACGGTACAAATTTGTGTTCCAAAATTATTTTATCTATGTTTACAAATTAAAATTGTTCATTAAATTTAACATGAATAATTAGATAATTAAGTATTAAAAAAATTTAAGGGAGTAATAGAAAAAATCATGGGTGATGGCACTTTCTTTGTACTGTGGCAAAACGTTTAACATTGTAACCATGCTTGTTTAATCGAAAGGAAGATCGTGCGCAACAGGGTGACTAACCTCCATTGACGGAAAAGTGTCTGGTGTAGGGGTGAGCATTATTCGGTTTTGAACCGAAAATCGAACCGAACCGAATAAGAGATTCGGTTCGGTTTTAAAAAAAAATCGGTTCGATTTAGTTTTGAAAATACTAAATTTTTTTATTCGGTTTCGGTTTCGATTTTGAATTTCGGTCCAAAACCGAAAACCGAATAAATTTTTTTTTTATTTTATTATATATATATATATATATATATATATATATATATATATATATATATATATATATATATATATATATATATATATATATAAACAAAAAAAACACAAATAAATCCTAAAACCGAATAAACCGAAAACCGAACCGATTTAATTCGGTTCGGTTATTGACCAATTCGGTTCGGTTTCGGTTTTGCTTATTCGATTTTGGTCCAATTCGGTTTTCGGTTATTCGGTTCGGTTGGAACCGAATAAACCGAATACACCCCTAGTCTGGTCTATGGCGCTTGCAAGAGGAATGATTGGAGCCAATGAAAAATTACCACATCAGCACAGTTTGCTGCGCATGGGTCCCCACTGTGTTTGGTAGACATTTTTCCTAGAGCATCTCCAATCCTATTGTCTTGTTTTGTATTGTGATTCCTATGTGGCATAAGACAAAAGAATGTCTTTCCTATGTGACAAGATCATATTCACACAAGACAATGAGATAAAAAAGTGTTCTCCAATGCAAAAGTATTGAGAAGACAATAAAAGTATTTTTTCTTACTTCCAAGACAACTCCTTCAAGTCTTCATTTTTTTTATAAATATTTCTATTCATAATTGATGATGTGGAGACAAAGTCATTGTGAAATGCATTGTCTAGATCTAGACAACCAACTTCACATTGTGCTTGCTATGTCATTGTCATGTCAACTTCATGGTATATTCTACATTTGCATTGGAGAAGAATTTTTGAAATAAAAATTTGTCATTCTTATGTGACAAATACTTTTTCTAAACTCACAATAAGATTGGAGATGCTCTAACATTGAAGAAGGTTTTTTGTACTGTTACATATTCTCCTCGAAACAAATTCGTACTTTGAAAATCTCACGTCCCACATTGCTCAGGATATATTCAAATACAGACCGAGATATAATAAACAAGGATCATATATTTATGTTAGGAAGTCTAAACATGTAGCTCTTTCTATTATTTTGGAGCTTCCTATTGGATGAAGAAGATTCATAGTCAAACTTTAAAAATAATAAAGCAATATCTACAAGATAACAACTTTGACTCATAGCTGGTTTGGTATGGTATAGGTGAATAAAAACCCTACTTTTTCTACATTTGAATCTAATAAAATTTACTTTCAACTTTTGGTTAAGGTTACATCTATGTTAAAGGTAAATGATTTCTAACAAAATTCAGCCCTTTGTTCTTCTTTCTTTTGCCATTTTAGTTGCAACCTATGTGGCGAGAAATTCGTTACAACTTGGTGAATTTAAAAGATTTTGTTGTTGAGAGTTTTTACATCCTTGTAACACGGTGAATATGGAGGATTTTATCCAATCAAAAAAACTGTAAAATAATGTCTAGCCAAATATAATTGGTAACTCAAAATAATGTTAATATGTATAACAGATGCATATATGTGTGACTCTTACTTTTCCACTTTCTTAGAGTCGCTCGTAGTAACTATATACAAAAGTTGGCAAAATAATATATTTGCATTCACGGTATCAATCATGATCAATCCCCTCCAAGTATCATACGATTTAGTTTAGTTTTCTACTAACAAAATAAAGCTATAAAAAAGATCAAAGCTTATCTTTTATAGTTGTTGACGGAGCACTCTCTCACTCATTGTTCTGTTTGTCAGGTCTAAGAGTTTAGTTTGAATTACAATTATGTTTTATCTGTCGATACGATAAAAATGCCAAACAATTTATTTTTTGAATGAATGTTTATTCAAATATGTCATTTATTTGGAGTCTTAAATAGACCGTTTTTTAGATGCTTAATCTAGCAAGCATTCTAGAAAGGAAGCATGGGTGCAAAAAAAAAAAAAAATTATATATAAAAAAAAAATTATATATATATATATATATATATATATATATATATATATATATATATATAGATATATATATATATATATATATATATATTATTTTTTATTTTTATTCATTATTATTTTTTTTAAAACCAAGCGGCCGTGTCGAAGACACCCAGCCACCGCTTGGCCCGGGGGCCGTGGGCGAACCACCAAGCCGCCCATATATATATATATATATATATATATATATATATATATATATATATATATATATATATATATATATATATATAAAAGAATGCTACTTTAATAATGCCATGGATATTAAGAAAAGTCTTAAAATGAAGGTAATAATTGACATCCTATAATGAACTGTCATATCAATGTGACTATTTTTTTTATTATCAATGTGACTATAGAATATGTCAAAAAAAATGTGTCCCCATATCATTACTCATCCTATAATGAACTCTCACATCAATGTGACTATAGAATATATCAAAAAAATGTGTTCCCATATCATACTCATGCTATATTATTATTGTGTTAATCACATATTAGCAGTAGTGACCAAAACCTAACATTGAAAGTTAAAAAAAAGGCCAAAAAAGAAGTATTTAAATAATAATATTTGAGTAATGAAATTTGGGATTTGAAAATAGTGACCAAGTTGGAAGATGTTAAGAACAATATATAGAAATTCAATTTAGAAAAAGCTTCTCTCAATGTTAGTTTGTATCTCAATTTCTATCATATGTGGCGGTAATTTAAAATGAATAGTTTCTGTGAGGGTTTATACGTATAGTAACTCTCAT
Source organism: Iris pallida (assembly GCA_029216955.1). Classification (NCBI taxonomy): domain Eukaryota; kingdom Viridiplantae; phylum Streptophyta; class Magnoliopsida; order Asparagales; family Iridaceae; genus Iris; species Iris pallida. The sequence goes on along the minus strand of JANAVB010034617.1, from coordinate 9,016,371 downwards.
AAAAATTTTCAACTCTCATATTAATTAATATTGTGGACCACATCATTAAATTGATCTTTTGATTTATAGTCAAGTAGGATAGAAATGGAGAACCATTGTGAAGTATTTTCTATCTACAATTTTTATGCACAAACTCTACCAACTAGAATAGAAATTTTCATAAAGTACAACAATGACAAGTAGAATACAAACCCAAATTTAAAAATCTCCGCTGAAGATAGCCTTAGTTGAAAAAAAAACCTTTATTTATGTTATTTAATATTGTATTTGTAAATTCTGCAACATTAACTTTAGTCAAACAAACAGTATATTTGCAGCGAGTGACGCTAGCGAAATGTTGTATGGTTGCTCGATGACAAAAGTTGTCATAACACGTTGATACACATGTAAACTTCCTCCAACAAAATTAAAGCAACGGTCAAATGTGTTGGATATGTGCACATTGTGCGATCCGAAAGCAAAATTGATACAACATATGCGATCAAAAAAATAGTATTTGAAAAATCTTATGACATCTTCTCCTCGAAACAAATCCGTATTTTGACTGTCAGAATGCTCAGGATCTGTTCAAATATAGACAGAGATATAATAAACAAGGATCAATTGTTGTAAAAACTGGACTGGATCAACGGTTGGATCGCGTCCAACTGATTTATGTCAAAAAATCGGTCAAGTTTGACTAAAATCGGATCTTTTAAAGAACAGTTGGTTCTTTGTCGAAATCGGGTTCAACCGGTGAACCGGACAATTGAACTGACCAATTTCTTTTTAAATTTCAAACAAAATCATCATGTGAAATTTGGACCATTTGATTCTTTAGCTGGTTTTGATCGACCTTATAGTCGTAAAATTAAAACAAACCAACATAATAACGACCAAACCAAACTAAATAAGAAGTAAATATGGATATCTTACTTATTTGAACCAAAATTAAATCAAGTCTATTTGAATTCCGGTTGAACTTCAGTTCGATCTATACCAAAAAATTTCGGTTCGACCATCGGCCAGATTTAAAACATTGACAAGGATTGGAAGTCTAAACATGTAGCCTTTCTATTATTTTGGAGCTTCCTATTGGATGAAGAAGATTCATAGTCAAAATTTAAAAATAATAAAGCAATATATTCATATGTACAAAGATAACTACTTTGACTCGTACTGTTGGTATGGTATATAAGTTAAAAGTGAAATAAAAGTCCCACTTTCTCTGTATTTGTATCCAATAAAAATTATTTCCAACATTTGGTTAACTTTATAACTATGTTAAAAGTAAATAGTTGCAAACAAAATCCAGTTTTTGTTCTTCTTCCTCTTGCCATTTTATTTGTAACCTATTTGGAAAGAGATTCGTTCCAACTCGATAGATATAGAGGATTTTGTTGTTGGGAATTTCTATATCCTTGCAACTCAGCAGATATGTAGGATTTTATCCAAACAAAAAAAATTGTAAAAATGGATCATTGTGAAAAATAAATGGTGTCTAACCAAACACTATTGACAATTCAAAATAAAGTGCATATATGCATGACCCGTACATATACGTACAAGTTTTACTTTTACACTTTCTTAGAGCATCATTAGTAAGGCCCATCCTATTTTCTAGATTCTAGATTTAGAATGTAGGAGCTCATTTCGTAGAATAATAAGTCTCATTTCTAGTCCAAATTTCTACAATTTCGGCCCCAACCCATCCATGGGTGCTAAGGGTTGGACCTCCCAATTTCTAGATTCTAGATTGTAGAAACTCGTTTTGTAGAATAGTAAGTTCCAATTTGGAGCCCAACTTTCTAGATTCTAAACTTTATATTATTTTTTTCCTACATTAATTTTTTACCACACAATTTTGGGACCGAAGCTCACTTTATCATTTCCTACTATTCTCATAAAAATTCAACCCATTCTACATTTACCTCTTTTTTTTAAAATTTTGGGCTCCAAATTGCATTGGAGAGTTCCAACTACTAATGATATGCTCTTAGAGTCACATTGATCCAAACGGGCCCTCTAACTATATACAAAGTTGGCAAAGTAACATATTTGCATCCTTAGCATCCATCTTTAATCTCCTTCAAAGTATCATAAACTTTAGTTTAGTTTTTTTTACCAACAAAATAAAGTTATAAACAAAAAAAAATCAAAGTTTATCTATATAGTTTGGTTGACGTACATCTCTCTCACTAATTGTTCTGATTGTTGGGTCTACCCTCGTTTGGTTTGCGGAATCGTAGAATTGAAATATATATATATATATATATATATATATATATATATATATATATATATTTTTTTTTTTTTTTTTTTTTTATATATATATATATATATATATATATATATATATATATATTCTATGTTTGAGTGCCAAAAGAATTGAGTAGGAAATGAAAATGATTCTAAAAAAAATTAGGAGGAAAATAATTCCATCCATCAAACAATAAATCACTTTTTCCAGTTTGAAGTATTCATTTTCTTTTCCCATTTTTTTGGCATTTCCAAACATCAAAAAAAAAAAAAAAAAAATCAATGGAATTTGTATTTTTTCAAAGGAAAGAAAATACCAATGAATTGATTTACTTATATTCCTTTCCTTGATCCAAACTAGGCTAAGAGTTTAGTTTGGATTACATGTATATTTCATCCTCCATACCAACACGATAAAAGTGCCAAATAATTTATTTTTTAGGGTGCGTTTGATTACAAGGTGGAAAATAAATTGATTCCACAGAATTCTTTTACTAGAAAAAAATTCAATGGAAAAAATTTCACGGAATTAATTTTGGTGTTTGATTGTCGTTATTTCCATGAAAAATAGTTATTTTTTATGAAATTGATATTTTCCTATAGGTTGGGACAATTTTATTTTCTACCATTTTGAAAGAAAATATAAAAAATGATTGGAAAATAATTCTATGAAAAAATTTATGCTATCAAACACTACAATTGGTAGAAATTGTGATGGAAATGTTTTCCTTAGAAAAAAAAAGCTCAATCAAACACAGAATGTTTGTTCAAATATATCATTTATTTAGAGTCTCAAAGTAGAACTTTTTTGGGTATGCTAATCTAGGAGCATTCTAAAAAGTAAGCATGGGTACAAAAAAAATATAATAATGCCATTTTAGTATTGTGTTGATCACATATTAGCGGGTAGACCTATGAAGTGGGCCGGACTGGGCTGTCCCGTCACAGATTTGGAAGGGCCGGAACGGGTCTGGATCGGGCTCATAAAGCCCATACAATGTAGCGAACCAGATCGAGCTAGATCTAGGGTGGAAAAACCTTGACCTAGCCCGACATGTAGTCCAAAATACGGTAGGCTGCGGGTTGGGCCGAAATGTACCTGGCCGGACTGGACTCGTGGGCAAAGCGAGCTAATTAAAGTACTGCGTCATAAACACATACATTTATGTAATGACTCGAAAGCAAAGAATCACAGTCTCGAGAATTTGTTAAGACTAAGTGGGAGCCTGACAGACTGCGGTGGGGGTCTTAGGAGTTGAAGCAAAAAATGGAAGGCAAGTTGGGATTGGGAGAAGGGACTCTGGTGGAGACTCGACCCTCAGGAGGAGCCAATAGCCAACTTGGGGAGAAATTATTGTTGGGCCGGACGCAATGCACCCGACCCCTCCCGAACTGTGGATTGTCTAGGGATGTGTCCATGCAAACATTTTCATAGTAATCTAGTGGTTGGCATGGAAAGGTCCAACACACCCAATAATTTCTCCAAGTTGGGACTCAATGAGTCAAGCCTAGTGACCAGCCTAGTGATTCATATTAATGTTCTTTAATGATCATCGAGCATAGTGATTCATATTATTAACAATAATGCTATAGTTTATTATCAAACTTTTACAGCTCTCTTACAACCTACACCCTCTTCCTGCTAATATGGTATCATCCGGTCCCACTCCCTCCCCCCCCCCCCCCCCCCCCCCCCCCTCCTCATCCAATCAATGGATGCCACGTAAGCAGTTGTAAAGCTTACAACCAATAATAGTTGTAAGTATAGCATTTTCCTAATATTTTAACATTGATAGCATTGTTCAAAGGCGATACAGTTACACACAAGTATACACACAATAGCATTGAAGCAAAGAACATTAATAATAGGGCTAATTAGAGTTCGGTCCATGATTTTATATTAGCATAGAGTTTAAGTCCTGATTTGTTCAATTAAAATGTTTAGACCCGAAATTTTTATTATTTGTTTCAATTTTTCAATTATACCCACCACCCATGCTTAACAATGAACCCTCATATAGAGAGTATAATGAAAAAAATTGAAACAAATAATAAAATATAGGATCTAAACTTTTCAATCGGACATGTTATGACTTAAATTCTAAACTGGTATAAAATTCAGGGTCTAAACTCTAATTAGAGCATCTCCAAACCATTGTGAGTTTTGGAAAAAATGGTTGCCACATAGGAATCACGACTTCTTTTTTTTCTTTTTTTTAATTCCAGCACGTGCGGGTTCAGTTAAATCGTGTATTTTTTCGCACAAGGTTTTATCCGGTCATCATTTCGTTTCGGACTCTTCGTGCGGACCTTGTCCGCACTGGCTTTTTCATCATCGTCCCACACGTACGTCTCGCGCACTCCAGTGCCTCACGGGACGGCCGACGTCTTTCGACGCCGGCAACTCAACGCCTCTTTTTGCCCACGACTCCGAAGGCGCCCCAGACGTCTTCACGACGCCTATGACAGCCAATGTCGCCCAGCCACCCGTTCTATGCGCACGACGCCCTTACGTCGTTTTCCTCGACGTCCGTACGGCGCCGCACGACGGGCCGCGTGGTTGGCCGTCCCGTGGTAGAATGGTGCCGGTCCTCGACCGTCCGCGCGGTGTCCTATCCATTGTGTTTTCATGCACGAGCACCCCATTCTGTCCCACACCAGCTTAGGTCGTGACCTTTTTTCGTCAGTCCTACGACGTTATGGATGTCCCGTATCACACAGGCCAGACTCATCATCACCCCTTTGCCCTTAATAATAGAAAAATGATATGCTTACAATCATTATTGATTGTACGCTTTACAACCGCGCGTCCATTGAAAATATTAATGTTCTTTGGGACTCGCTGAGTCATCAGAGGCTGACTTGGCTTGGAAAGATCATTAATACTGTTAACAGGCCATCAAATTTTTAGTTCTTTATTCAATGACATGGGAACCTAGACAGGCCGGACTTAAAATAAATGGGTCATGCCTGAATTAACCACAGGCTGGACCGAATTTGAGTTTCGGGCCGAATTTTGACTTCGGTCAGACCGAGCTGGACTTATTATGTGGCCATCTCTTGTAGGCCCAACACGTTTTGATATATTGGGTCGGATCAGTCCGGGCCCGTGATAAGTCAGATCAGACCGACAGAAGGGTCAATTTTTTGGACCGAATTCGTACCGGACTGAGCCGGTCCGACCCACTTGACAGGTCTATTAGCGGTAGGGGCCAAAATCTAACATTCAAAGTAAAAAAATAGAGGAGGAGTATTTAAATATTAATATTTGAGTAACGAGATTTGAGATTTGAAAATGACGAGTGGTTGGAAGATGTTAAATAATATTTGATTTTTTATAATTTACATTTGATTGTTCAAATTTGAAATACTATAATTCACACACAAAACAACAATTCCTCAACCACATATTTAAAAAAGCCAAATTTCTCTCCAACGATTCTTAAATTGAAAAATAAGAATCAAGGTTGGAAAGAATGTTCCTAAATTTGAGAAGGAAGAGAAGAAGAAAAAAAATCCCCAAATACGAGCATTTACTGTTTATTCATATTTCTCTATCCGTAGAAAAGTCCTTGCAAATAACATAAGCGGCAAATATCAGATTCATTAAGGTATCTTTACTAAAAGACCATAAGATGACTCTTCCCAGAAAAAAACAACAAATGCAAATAAATCTTTTATATATATATATATATATATATATATATATATATATATATATATATATATATATATATATATATATAGTGAGGTTTGGAAACGACTCATAAATGAGTTTGTCCAAATCGTATGTATATCATCTATCATCGTCTACTATCTAATGGGGCTTGAAAACTGCTCAAGTGAGCCTTCCAAACCGTATTTATCATCATTCATTTAAATAAATTAAAATATAATAATAAATAACTAAACAACTACTTAAATGCTCTATTTTAATTATCTGATATGATTTATTTATAATTAAATATTTCAAATTCAACTGGTTAAGATGAGAGGTATTTTTTTTAGTTATTTGAGTTCTCAAATCTTAGAAATAATATTTTTTACAATAAATTATTATTTTTTAACATTTTTTTCGCACGTGCAATGCACGTGCACATTACTTGTTTATTAAAAAAATTACAGATAAATTGTAACTTTCTCGCTTTTATTTTGTACAAATATATATTTAAAAACTAAATTTAATTTTTTAAACTAAATTTAAATTTTTTTAAACTAAATTTAAAGCAAAAAATATCAGAAAATATTTAAATCATTTAACAAATCTTAATTCAAATATATTTAAATACTTGAACTATTTATATATATATATATATATATATATATATATATATATATATATATATATATATATATATATATATATATATTTTTTTTTTTTTTTTGAAGCAATGGGTACTTGTGGCGAACTCGCCTCCACTGAGGCTCGAACTCCCGACCACTTGGGCCGCATGCATCTCTCTTAACCACTAGGCTAGAGATCATTTGCTATATATATATATATATATATATATATATATATATATATATATATATATATATATATGCCAATGGCCTTGTAGCCTACCGGTTAGGGCCTTTGGCACCCGGGGCATTGGACGGAGTTCGAGCCCCCACGGGGGCGGCTTGGTGGTTCGCCCACGGCCCCCGGGCCAGGCGGTGGCTGGGTGTCTTCGACACGGCCGCTTGGTTTTTTAAAAAGAATATATATATATATATATATATATATATATATATATATATATATATATATATATATATATATATATATATATGGCTAATTAGCGTTTAGACCCTGGATTTATACCACTTTAGAGTTTAAATCCTCACATGCCCAATTGAAAAGTTTAGATACTGAATTTTTATTATTTATTTATTTATTTTATATTATATCCTTCCTAACCTATATATCAAAATTTCATTATCAAATACGAAAGAGGATATAATAGGAAAAAAAAACTAGGATCTAAACTTTCTAATTGGACATTTGATGGCTTAAACTCTAAACTGATATAAAATTCAGAATGGTAACACTAAGAGCATCATTAGTAAGGCCCATCCCATTTTCTAGATTCTAGATTTAGAATGTAGGAGCTCATTTTGTTGAATAATAAGTCTCATCTCTAGTCCCAATTTCTACAATTTCGGTCCCAACCCATCCATGGGTGCTAAGGGTTGGGCCTCCCAATTTCTAGATTCTAGATTGTAGAAACTCGTTTTGTAGAATAGTAAGTTCCAATTTGGAGCCCAACTTTCTAGATTCTAAACTTTATATTATTTTTTTCCTACATTAATTTTTGACCACACAATTTTTGGGACCGGAGCTCACTTTATCATTTCCTACTATTCTCATACAAACCCAATCCATTCTACATTTACCTTTTTTTGAAATTTTGGACTCCAAATTGCATTGGAGAGTCCCAACTACTAATGATGCTCTAATTAGCTCATACAATCAAACCAACATAGAAATTATAATTTTTCAAAGAAAAACAATAAAAAAGAGAGCAGACAATTGATTTCCTTTCCTTTCCTTTCCTTTCCTTTCCTTTCCTTTCCGCCAACCAAATGAATTATAATTTTCCAAGAAATAAGTAAAAGATTCGGTGAACCAAACTAGACCTCAAAAGGAATAGAATACTTTCCTCTCCAGAAAATATTTCTCTGTCGATTTGGCGAACCACAGATGATTCAACAATCAGGGGGTGACCCAAAAGTTTTGGTGTCGTATTGGCTTACTTACCATTCATAAGGCCTACCTAACCCTAACCTACACTATCACCAAGTGGTGTGTGGTTGGCTGGATGGACTCGGTGGTAGCTAGCACAAGTAATGCCCCCAACTACCCATCTCTCCTTTATTTATATACATCTTCTTCAACTTCAACTCTATACAAAGAACAAGTCATTTTCTTTGTGCTCTCTCTCTCTCTAACACACAAATTATAGATCTTTTCTTCTCTCTCTCTAACCTACACATATTTTATCAGTGAGTAACCCCAAGCAACCAAAGCGAACCTTGATGTTTGTGTTTTAAACTCTACACTTGTTTCTAAAGTAAAAAAAAGTTTGTTTGTTATTATGCACGCAGTGGGTTCTGAAATGGTGATGGTGGATGGCGTGCCTTTTCCTGCTCATGTAACCACAACCACCACCACAAAGCCTCTACCACTTCTGGGCTCTGGTAAGTGCTGCTTCTTTCAGGATATATACACTTTTGATTGATTCATTGATTGTAGTAGCCTATGTTCCACGGACACCGATATGACACGGGACACACGAAGGACACGGCATCTGTTTTGGTGTCTCAGGTACGTACATGTATGTGCTTCCTTGGTAGTATCCTATTAACCATTAGGGTTGGTTTTTAGCGAGATCGGCTCACGGGATTGGATTGCCCTGTCCAAATCTAGATTTGGTTGCCCTTTGACCTTTACTGTGGGCCAATCCTGGAGGGCCACCCGCGATCCTGACCTCTTGTGGGGGTCATGTTGAGCCTGGAGGTTGTCCCAAGCAGAGGAGGGGTTGTCTAAGTCCGAAGTCTTGTCTGACGTACCCTTGGACCGGCACTGGTTTTTAGTCATGTATATATCTTCCTATACTTCTTCGACCTTCCCCGAAAGATTAACGAAAAATAAAATAAAAATTATGTGAAGAACTGAAAACTAAATAGTTTAGCAAATTAACAACAACAACAAAAAAGCTTTTATCCTATATGCATCAAGATCATGAAGGAAAAGAGGAGAGCAGAAATAACTCCTTAGCAATCCACTTGATCACAGGGCCGACCCAGAGGGTGGGCGAGGTGGGCAACCGCCCTAGGCAAGGGTGGGCGAGGTGGGCAACCGCCCTAGGCCCCTCAATAGACAAGGCCCCTCAACGGGAACCAATGTTACTTACAAGCCCAGTTATTTCTTGTAATTGGAAGGCACAAACAAGCTTACAGCCACCTAAGTAGTACATGTAATAATTTTAGTAGGAAGGCGGCTCAAAGAAGGCCTATACCCACTTATATATATATATATATATATATATATATATATATATATATATATATATATTAAGCTTTAGTAATTAAAATTTCACTAATAAAGTTTGAACCGTAGATAAAGAAATGCACCGAGAGAGGTATTACCATGAGACCAACTAATTTACTTATTCAATAAAATTACTGAACTAGTTTTTTTAATTTATCCTTTTTATTTGTTAATATTTTAGAAGATTTCTGATTGATAAAATTGGTATCCTAGAAAAAATCAATAAAATTTATTTGGGAAAAATCAAATATTTTCCATTTATCCGTTCAAGAAGACTCACTTTCAAATCCGTTCTAGGCCCCAAGATTTCTCGGACCGGCCATTCTTGATCATTAACGTGACAAGGCGTGTGACCCCCTACTTTGCATCTCGTCCACATGTCAGTGAGCCTAAGCGTGGTAATCGAGATTTATGTCGTGACTAGTTTGACCAAGGGCGGAACTAGGGTGTGGGCTAGGGTCGGCTCCACTAAATCCATTTTTTTTTCTTTCATATCCTACCTTACTCCACTACACTTTAGTTCTAATTTCTGGTTTCGGCCTTACACATGACTATCCTCCTAGCCATGGATGTCATTCCAGGAATATAGATTGTTGATATATTGGTTACAGAGTTCATGTTTCAGTTGACATGATTGTATTTAAGATCCATCTTATGGCAGAATTTAAATGGAGAAAAATTTCATACTAGACAAGGGAGAGAAAAGAATATTGGGTGATATAAATTGAAGGAATTCAAACCAAAATATTAAGATGGATACTCGTGTGCGTTGAACACTGAATAGCAAGTCGAGACACCAAATATTCTCCTGATTGAATAGGGAGATTGAGCCATTATGGAGGATGAACGCAAGAACTCAAATCAACCAAGGGGGATACATTGGATGATTTCTTGTGCTTCGCAAATCTTAGGAATCCACGACTCATTTACGTTGTACAAAATGTTACAATCTCTTCTCACTTAATTCTATAATTGCTGCACACAACAGCAAATTAATTAGAACATGTACTTGTGACCTCCCCCTTGCAGGTCTTACCGATGTCGAAATCCATTTCCTTCAGATCAAGTACAACGCAATCGGGGTTTACTTGGAAGAATCCGTCGTCGAAAATCTCGGAAAATGGAAGGGGGAAAACGGGTAGCGAACTGGCCGAGGACGATGAATTCTACGAAGCCCTAATCTCGGGTGAGAAAATTAGCGTACATTTCCCAATTTTCGGTATCTTAGCCTATCTCGGAAGTGTCTGTGTCGTGTCTGATACATGTCGCTCTGTGCAGCTCCTGTGGAGAAGCACATCCGAGTCGTGGTGATAAAGGAGATCAAGGGCTCCCAGTATGGAGTGCAGCTCGAAAGCGCTGTACGTGACCGGCTGGCTGCGGTGGACAAGTATGAGGAGGAGGAGGAGGAAGCGCTGGAGAAGGTTGCGGAATTCTTCCAGTCCAAATACTTGAAGCCCAACTCTGTGATCACCTTCCATTTCTCGGCAACTCCGCCCGCCGCAGAGGCGAGTGCATTAATTATATACCCACATTCATAACGCGGGATCGAACCCACCCAGCCAAAAAGTATTCTGTCTGACATTCGACGAATCGCAACTGCTTTCTTTACTGAACTACTGCGGTTTCGATTTGATTTTGTTTACAGATATCATTCGCAACCGAAGGGAAAGGCGAAGCGAAGATCAAGGTGGAGAACGCGAACGTCGTCGAGATGATACTCAAGTGGTATCTGGGCGGCAGCAGAGCCGTGTCTCCCTCCACGGTCAAGAGCTTGGCCGAAAAGCTCGCGGAAAATCTAGCAGCATAGAACTTGTCATTTTGTTGTTTGTACAACGTCCTTAATAATAAGATGTGCTTTACTGCTTTAGTGAATGTCTGAATTTCAATAACCAAGAATACTCGAAGACTACAAATCGATATGATAAGAGCATCATTAGTAAGGCTCATTCCATTTTCCAGATTCTAGATTTAGAATGTAGAAGCTCATTTTGTACAATAATAAGTCTCATCCCTAGTCCCAATTTCTACAATTTCAGTCATAACCCATCCATGGGTGCCAAGGATTGGGCCTCCCAATTTCTAGATTCTAGAAACTCGTTTTGTAGAATAGTAAGTTCCAATTTGGAGCCCAACTTTCTAGATTCTAAACTTTTTTTTTTTTTTTCCTATATTAATTTTTGACCACACAATTTTTGGGACCGGAGCTCACTTTATCATTTCCTACTATTCTCATACAAACACAACCCATTCTACATTTACCTTTTTTTTGAAATTTTGGACTCCAAATTGCATTGGAGAGTCCCAACTACTAATGATGCTCTAAGAAAGAGTAAAAATACAGAACAACTATATATATATTATTATAGGATTTTGTTAACATGTGTCGTAAGGACACATGTTAAGAATAATTAATACATATTTTTTTTATTTTAAAAATTGTAATCAGCATCCAATAAACATAAATATAATAATTTTTTGTATTGAAAAATGTAATCAAGATCCAATATAATAATTTTTAATGCAAATTTTTTTACATCAAGTCTTGATAACATTTTCCAATACAAAAAATCAAAATATTTAAATATTTATTAGATGTTAATTATAATTTTTAAAATTATTCTTAACATGTGTCTTTAGGACATATGCTAACAAAATCATTATTATAGATCTAATATATATATATATATTTTTTTTGAAGTGTCCGTGTTTTCGTAAGTACACGGATAATTAATATATATGTACATGGATAATTAATATATATTTTTGTAGTGTCCGTGCTTTCGTTAGTGTACGTATGATTTGTAAATATCAAGTAGGTAGGGAAGCAGGCATGATTCTCTGTCACGGTCACTTGTTGACACTGAACAAACAGGAAAATCCGTAGAGATCTTCAAGATTATAATCTTGAAGGGAGATTAATGTGGTCATACATTCTGAGCAATTGGTGACATCTAAGTGGGACACACACACTGTTAGATCTCTGGTGGCCAAACCCAACATGCGTTAGGAGGAGAGGAGGTTGTGAGTGGATGAACAAAAGCTAATTCTCTTTGAAAAGGGGTAGTCACACTTCCCATAACTAGAAAAAGGACCATGGGGGGAAATTCTATTCCTTCCGGCCCCTCAATATATGTTCTTCCTTAATGTACATATAGCTTTTTTTTATTCTAATAAAACGAGTGAAAGTTGGATTGAGGGAGGTTGGTGAAATTTGTTAGGGTGGATTTGCGATCGAGCATGTTTGAATAACTTATACTAATAAATACACCATTTATGATTTACAATCTATACTAATATATAATCTAAATAGTAAGTGTAGGAAATAATAATGCCTTGTGCTCATTGCTAGGGTTTGTTACAATATATATAGTATCTACATTTGGGCTTATGGGTATGGGCCATATTTATATTACAAATATAATCTAACACCCCCCCTCAAGTTGGAGCATGCAAGTCACAAATGTCCAACTTGGAAAGAAAAGAATCAAACACTTGCTTTCCAAGGGGCTTGGTAAAGATATCAGCCAGTTAAGAAGAAGTAGGAACATGCGAGGCTATTACGGTGCCATCTCTAATAGCATCGCGAATAAAATGCAAATCCATCTCAATATGCTTACTGCGCTCATGAAATACCGGATTTTGAGCCAGGTGCAGGGCTGACTGACTGTCACAATACACCGACATAGCAGACTCCTGACGAACGTCCAAACACACCAATAACTTCTTCAACCATTTCATCTCACAAACAAGCGCAGACGAACCCAAGATCAAATATTATTATTTATAGATAAAAATGTCATTTACTAACCCTTCAATAACCAGCACTCTTTCACTACATTATTATATAATAATAAAATATTTGTATTATTATATTACAATTAAACATAACGACAATCCTCTTCTTGAATATGAACATCTCGCTCTCATGTACATTCCAGAGGACAATGGAGATTAGAATGGATTAGGTGCGAACTGACTCATATAAAAATATAAATAAATAAAAAATTGGTGGGCGTGAGCCTATACTATCCCCAATACAGTTTTTGTTTCTCCCGGAGGGCGTCAGAAGGGAGGAATCCAAGATCGACGCACGATTCGGCTCCAAAAAGATCATATTGATGATTCAGACGACAATAAGCCATATCCAAACCTCAAAAGTGTCGAACATAAAATGTATATGTCCCGATACTTGTTAAATATTAGTCAAACAACTATTTATAACTAGAGAGAATCATCAAATGGTTTTTACTTAAAGAACCTTTGAGTTTAGCTTGGGGCGAAATCATCGTGGTTCTCCTCAAGCGAACCGGACTATCCTATGCTACATAGGAGGAGTTACATGGTGGTTGGATGTGGAGACACATTTGATTATGAATTCCAACGTGACGGATAAAATCATATGTCGATACTAAGTAAAGTAAAAAAAAACCAATTTGATTTTTAGTTAGAATTTTTATATCATACATTACTGTTTAGTTTGTAGCTCATGTAAAAAGTAACATGGACATTAGATGTGTCGACAGGATTCAAACCTCCAACAGTAAGTAAGAAAGTATAGATGTGTGGAAATTGTAATAAAAAAATATTATACACCACTCGTGGAGTTACCATGGACTCCAAATTCTTCACTAAATTGCGGATGGTTACTATTTGAGAATAATTCATAGTGTGGAGCGCATCCATCCCGTCATGGTCTAATAGAACCAAAATAAGCACTGTATTAATAACAACGAACGATGCATATATGATACCAAATAATGGACACATATCAATTATCTTAAAGATTTTGGACTTCAGAAATTAAGTGAACGAGGAGCTTTTCAAGAGTTGAACGAGAGTCATGGGGTATCATTGAATGAAAGGATATGGGAACCATAAGAAAGGGGGACAGAACCAAATGTTGTCAATTCATTCAATTGCAACTAACACTCACCAACAACTCAAAGCATCTTCCTACGAAGAACCCAAGAGCCAACATAAGCTTGCAATTTTGTTTTTTAAAAAGTATTAGGAATATTATTTTTATTTTTGAGATACCCAACAATACGCACAAATTTTTGTGCATGCTGTGTTGTATATACTTTGTATATACATGCTGTATTGTATATCTTTTGGAACCACTGTCTCCAACTCCTACCATTATTATAAAAAGAAAGAATAATATGTCCATGTGACTCGATACACTGATCTTCTGCCACACAGTCATAATTGTATACCTCTCATCGATAACCACAAGAGCCACTCGAGTTCGGTATTATGATTATTTAGTTTCAAGGTCTCGTATAGTATTGGAATTTTGCGTTTGTCTTCATATTATTAAAAAGAGGGCTTGAATCTCGTCTCCACGGATGATTTCGAATGACCGTAAGATTTTGTTTAGGTGTCCATAATATTCAAATTATGTATTTTGTTAGATTCTCGTATAAAATTTAAATTTTGTATTTATGTCTCCATTTTTGACGGTTGTCCCAAGTCTACTGTCAGGACGATAAAAAAAAATTTATTCAGTTAATCGGAATCATCACTTGGCAGTGGTGAGCCTTATCTTTCCTCCAATGGTGTATCGATACACCACTTTCTATTTTTTTTTCTTCCTAATTTAGCCTTAATGGTGAGGTAATACACTATTAGAGGAGAACCAAGACTCACTATGCCATGTGGTGAGTCCGGCTAAATGAGGGTTGGCTTGGATTGAGGGTTAAAAGAGATAAGTGAGGAAACGTTAAGTAAGAAAAAAAAAAAATCATGCTTAATTTGAGGGTGGGATTTAGGAGGGAGGATTATAGAGGGTTAATGTGAGGGTTTATTTCATCATCTTTTGTCTATTTTTTAAACCCTTAAATCGGAAGGTTAACGCGAGAAATTGAGGAGTTTTTATTTAAAAAGTCATAAATACCCCTTATTTGTTCTATAAAATATCATGATTTTTTTTTTCAATTTTTTTGTTTTCAACATGTTGCTCCGTAGCTTCATAATTTGTGAAAATATTTTGACACGTTCAAATTAAGATTTCAATCAAATTTAATTTTATGATATATGTAATAAGGTTATTTTTGTTACTATCATATTTTTATTAATGCTCCTCTCACTCAAAACTTTCAATCCAAACAAGAGTTATTAAACACCCCCACTTAACTTTTCCTCAAATCCAAACAAGATTCTATGTATTTGACTATACTTTTCTTCACTTAACTTTCCCTTATTTAATCCCACTTAACTCTTTTAACGAGATCTAAATCCAAAAATATCTCATGTTTAAGAAATCTTGGAAAATGTCAAGAGCGAAGAAGAAGAGAAGAAGAAGAAGATGATGATGATGATGATGATGAGGCTAATTTATAAATCATAGGAATCATTTACTCTCTTCCATTCCAACATTTTCCTTTCCTCATATTGCAAATTCACAATGAGACCAAAAGAAAAAGAAAAGAAAAAACTTCTCAATTAACAACTCCAATATACACGAAACTAGTACTAAAACCAACCTCCCATGCACGCTCAGCTCGCCTGGTCTACCACCACAACCACCGGACTCTCCGGCTCCGCCGCAGCCTTTTCCAGCAGCGAGCCCCGGCACATTGGGCACAGCGAGTGCGACGCGAGCCACCTGTCGATGCACTTCACGTGGAACCCGTGGTTGCACTTGGGGAGCACCCGGACCTTCTCCCCGTCCGCGTACTCCCCGAGGCAGATCGGGCACTCGGTGGCCGTGCCGACAGGGACGACGTTCGCGTCCTCCGTGCCGTACACGGCCACCGGTATCTGGCGCAGCGCCTTCCTCTTCAGCCCCGTGGCCGCGTGCCTCGCCGCGGCCTCCTCGGGGGTCTCGGAGGCGGCGGCGCGGCCGCTGCACCGCAGCACGCACCGCACGATCGAGTTGAGCCCGAGGGCGCATATGAGCGCGCAGAGGAGGGCGGCGAGGACTACGACCATGTTGGTGTCGAAGTTGCCGTCGACGTTGCCGCCGCCGCCATTGCCGTGGCTCACAGGCGGTGCCTCGGAAGCCGTGTCGAGTAGCCGGCGCATCGAGACAAGTTCCGTTAACCGTTATTTGAATCTTTGGAAAAGGAATTGCGAGAGAACTGGTACAATGAGTCAGTCACACTGACACATATATATATATATGTCAGTAGGAGATAGAGTACTAATTCTTGGGAAGTGGGCAGATAGGCTATAGTCCAATCATAGAAAAAGGAGTGTCAGTGTCAATGTCAGAGCAGTAAATAACATGTTGAATGGAGTCAGTAACATGTTACAATTGCAACATTGGAGACGGAGAGTGATCGATGCAAGAAATATCTGGTCATCAATTTTGGTTGGGACACCAGATCCCACCTAACCATGGATTAGGCAGCAAATCCACTTCAGCTTGGCTGGCGTGGCATGCTTCAGCAACCAAGCTATTTCAAAATCGATGTTCAAACCATATTTTCTCTAGTAAAGCATTCAACATTTTGATTTTTTATTTGATAAACTAAATATATAATTATGGATACAAAAAATTATATGCATAGGAGAAGAGGTATGGTTGATACATCCATTTTGAGGAAAACAGACCCGCTCTCTTTAGGCGCACACTTAGACAATGATCGACTCCCCAATGTCTTCCTCAAGATTACACTAAGGCCACGTTTGATTCGCGGAATCGAAATCTTGAAAAAAAAAAAAGGTCATTCTTTTTGTGTTTGGATGACAAAGAATAATGATTACAAAGGGGAAGGAATTGGAAGAAAAATGATTCTCCTACTTATCCTATGGATTTATTTTTCCACTCCCGATTATTCAGTTTCTCTTCCAATTTGTTTGATCTTTTCAAATATCAAAAAAATATTAATGAGAATTATAATTTTTTTTTTGAAGAAAATAAAAGAAAAACAAAGAAGGAAACACAAAGAAATAATTTCTTTTTCTTTGCTTTCCGCAAACCAACCGAGGCCTAAATCTAATATCTTAATGTTTTTATTTTATTTACATATTTACATATTACAGCGCTTTGGATTGATATTACGAGATATTAGAAGATGTGACTATTAGAATTATTTGTAATCTATAACATTCCTTTTAGGGAAATATTTGGTTTACAATCAAACTTTTACAACATTCTTACAACTTACACCCATTTGCTGACATGTGGGCCATGCCATCACCTGGTCCACATGTCAGAAAATGGGTGAGTGATTGTAAGAAGGTTATAAATGATTGGTTGTAACTTTAGCATTGCTCTTCCTTTTAAGGTTGACATATAATTTGGAACAAATCCAAGTTTTTGATTGACTGTATGATTAAGAACAGGACCAACTCTACCAAATATGGGACTAAATGATTCTGAAAATGATGGTCTATAGTGAAATTTTTTGAACATTTGTAAAATTTAGGAAGCCTAAATGAACTTTAAGGGAGCCTTTGTAAAATTTTGGAACATTTGTGTCAGGAGACCTTTATAAAATTGAGGAAATCGTTGTCAAATATTGGAACTTTTGTAAAATCCATGAGATATTTTTAAATTTTGGAGTCATATAGGTCCATGTGTAAGTACTTCGAATCGTTTCACTATACAGTGATTTGTATCACTAGATAGAGAATAAAAGATGAGACGTCAGAGCGACATTCAATCATAATTTTTTTTTTTATATATATAAATCATCCTATTTATGATTATAATGATGATGACGTGGACATTATGAAAAGTAATGTTGGACAAGCATCTTTATTATCCCTTCCTGATAGGGGAGTATTGATCTCTTGGTTCCCTGCCCACTTAATTGATTGGTCGTACAGAGAGAGAGAGAGAGAGAGAGAGAGAGAGAGGAAGGAATGTGGTGTGCAAATGGAGATTATGCGTCCAAAGCTCTTTTGTTCGGCCACCAAAATTAGGTGTGATATTTACCTTTCAATAAAAATATGATACTTGGTATAAATTTACTTTTATGGATAAATAAAACTACTTACAAAGTGTTTGGGTAGAATAAAAATATCACGTGTCATATTTTTATTGGAAGGTAAATATTACACATAGTTTTATCATGTTCCTCCTGTGGGCCCCTCGTCCCAACCCAACTGATATAGGTCCTCACTTGCTCCATACATACCTCCGAGTCTCTCTCTGACCAGTGCCACAGCTGAACAAACCCTATTCCCAAATGTTGCTCACCTGCTGCACTTCATAGATCAGGCTCTTGGAGGAAATATTAGGAAAATGATGCTTACAAAGTTACAATGATTGTAGAACCACCCATACTAGATTATGCAATGATTCAATAGATAACTGACTGTACCTTCTAGTCTATGAATGGCATGATATAATTAATCCACACTATACTTAGATTGATACATCATAAGAGCTCAACTCTAAACTTTATACTGTATACATTTATTTGGTTATAGGATGTCATATATAATATTTGATATTAAAATTTGGTCTCCATATCGTTCAATCTTAAATTTTGTGTTTCATATTCATTGTTGACTTCCAATTCTGTTATCAATTTGGAGACATCTGAAGATTCAAACCCTAATGTTAGACATCACGGAGATTCAAACTCTATATCAATTGTTATATAAGGCCCTATTACTAAATAATCATTTACAGAACTTTCAAAATTCATTTATATCAGTTAAAACATAAATTTATGTACATGATAAAAAAGATTGATGAAATAACAGAGGAATAACAAAGTTTTGAAAATACAGAGAGATACAAATCGCCAGAAGCAATGCCGATATGGGTGCATACATCCATACTACCATTAGTAGTGGCATTTTGGATGCAGTCATTTAAGGGTTTTTTTAAAGAAAAATAATGAAACCACCATTAATAGTAGCGTTTCTAGGACCGTAGAACGTCTCTGGGGGGGGGGGGGGGGGGGGGGGGGAATAGATTGCAGCAAAAAATAATCACCAATTAAAAATTAAGCAGTAACCAACTACAATAATATATCAAGTGAAATTGCATAAAGTAAAAGAATTAAGAAGAGCAAACACAAACACCGAAAATTTATACTGGTCCCTTTGAGAGGACTAGTCCAGTCTCGAGAACTATTACTCGATGTTGAATCCACCATAAGTGAAATACAAGCTTTGATCCGAAAGACTTGCAACTTCTTACAGATATCTCATGCTTTCATCCGAAGGGCACGACAACATCACAATCACAAGCTTTTAATATGAATAGCTTGCCGACTTCAAACAACATGTGTAAAGTCCAACAATTGGAAGTTCAAGCTTTACAACTCGATCAGATTCTAATTGGAACCGCGTTGGCACTAGAAGGCTAGGAGTTGATCTTGGAAATGGAGAAGGTTTATAACTCAGGCAATTGAAAATTTAAAAAAATGGTGAAAACGATGAAAAATTAATGCCTATTTATAGGTTTATTGGAAACCGAGTTCGGACGGAGTTCGGTTTCCTAGCGTTCATAAATTCGAACGTTAAAGTCTGGTCTTCAGGAGGGAGCGGTCAATTAGCAAACTGGGTCAGAGGGACCGAGTTTGGTCTGAACTTGGTTCGAGTTTAGTTTGTATAGACTAGTTTGGTTATGCGTGTCACGCCCCGACTCGGAATAACCCGAATCATCGTCCTCGCAGGGGGCGTGATGCCGCACGAGACTAGAGTTGCACTCTTGCAAGGCAAGATGACAAGTTCTCAAATGGTTATCTTTGAGTTGAACATTAACAACGAAAGAAAAACAGAGTATACAAAATAATTCTCTTTATTGATATTCGAAATGCGATTACAAAGGCATTCGATAGCCCAACAATATATGCCAGATTGGCTACAACACTCAGGTTCTCTCTTGCCCACAAAGGATTTTACCGTTCCATACATCATGTCTTCTATATCTCGGTCGCATCAATATTGTTGCATGTCCGAGCGTCAATGCGATTGCACGCCTCAATATGCTTCGGCATTCCAAGCCTCAACGCGTTCAAGCGAAGCTCCGCCGCGAGCAGACCAATCCCTGAACTGCTAGCAAACTAATGGGAGATTAGTACTTTCGTCCTCGCTGTACTGATCAAAAACCCACTTAACAAACCGACATTTAGTATTGTATTGATTCATGCAAACATACAATTTAGTTCTCTTTCTATGTTCTCCTTAGGATGATTTCATGGCATATTCGAAGACTGTAAGCATGTTATCATGGCAAACATGTTATTCAATTCGCATAAGTAAACAGGCAAGCAATCTCGTGTTGTTATCGTGGCACGACTTACCAATATCGACGCACTCGCCCTTGCACCGACGCAAGACGAATACGCCTATCAGATTTCCCTGTCATGTTATACGTGCTCGCTATGCGGATCTATATGTGCACGATATGAGTGTACCTTGCACTTTCGACCCAGGATCCGTCCATGCAGGATATATGTATACCTTGCATTTCCAACCCATCGCCCTTAACTATATGAAGGTTACTAGCTTTTCGGGCTAGAATGGACTTATATTTATCGAATCGAAACATAAGACGATGTTAACTCTGTGCGGTTGCTAACCAAACATCAGAGGCCACCGAAATAATCGCAGCAAGTGGCTTATCACATTCACCAGAAGGTCGCTACCCTTCTAAATGAAGTGCACCAACAATACCGTGAACGCAATCCCTCCTAGGCCGAACGGTCCCAGCGTTCTGGTGCGCCACGTTCGAGGGAATACCCATGCACAGATTTTTATATCTTTAAGTCCATTTGACCATGCAACGAATCTTATTTTTCATACAACCAAAAAAGTTCGCTTATCTCTATTTCAATTGGCACAACGCCCCAATGTCCTCAACGAACGCCCGAATGCCACGAACATTTCGAAGACACCATGCCGCATCGACAGTTATGTCACATCCATGCCACAACTGTTCTCCTCGTCGCAACGATGCCGTCTTTTGTAAATATCGTGCAACTGCGCACGATAGTAAGCTGTCCTAGGTTGCTAACTAATCTCATGCAGTGTATAAAAAATACTTGTCCAGATATCAGCTCCGAATGGAGGACAAGTAAAGGGTAGGATATACTCAATCAAAGTCTAAAACACGAAAAGATAACACAGAAGTTATACCTAAGGAATTAAAGACAACAACAACTAACTACTAAAATAATACAACAATGTCTCAAACAAACTTAATACAAACTCAATATCTTAACTTTAATACAACAAGTCAAAATATGAAAGCTAAAGTAGTCTACTAGCTAATCTCCTGAATCACTCCTGAGAGTCGGAACCAAAGGTAGCTAATCCCTCGCCAGGTCCATGGTAAGTAGGGCAGGAGTCCACAGGATTATCATCTGTAATATTTTCAACAGGTCCAATCAGGACGGGAACGAGTACAACTCATCTAGAAAAACCCAAGTAAATGACAAAGAACTATAAAGCAGTTATAGACAGTTTTATTGATGAACATGACAGTTTTATACAGGTAATGATGGCATAGAGAAACAGTAAGATACAAAAAAAGAAAGGTAACTAAAACAAGAAAAGAATCATGGCAATGAAGACTGTAATAAAAGCTAACTGAACTAGAATAATATTTACGAGTCCAGACAGTACGATATAAGTCTAATATAATCCCAGTGTGAGTCCAGTCCATATAATCCGATACCAGATGATTTCCAGTACAAGATGAGTCCAACAGTGATCAATGAATTCAGGGTGAGTCTAACTATGATCTAACAGTGTGTTTTAAAATACCGAGGTCGATATGTAAACGGCTGTAGGTATCAGGCATATCTCTCACTGATCGGGCAAGAGATGGCTATGCTTCCAGTAGATTCCAGTGGAAGATTCCGGATTTGGGGTATGTCTACATGTCTTACTCAATATTTTTCCGCCCAGCAAGTGAATCCAAAATCGACAAAAGAATCGAGATGAGTCTAGCCAATACATGATGATTCCAGAAATGATTCCGGAATGATACCAATGACTCCAGTAATAGAGGCCAGCAAGTAAGGTAAGTGTCGATACATGAATCCAGAAATATCCATACGTGTTGATACAGAGAATCATATAGAACTAACTAGAACTGAAATACAGTAATCGACAAATAAATGAGAGAACTATCAGAGAATGTACTCGCCTGATACTCTGAAAAGAGTAGTGTAATATCAGATGTCTATACCAGGGTCATAATGTCCTAAAATAGAGCAATACAGTTATGACATGTCCAAAATGAAGGTAAATAAAATCTACGATGCAATCTATATGAATTCTAAGCCAATCTAGGTCAAAGTCAAACTAGGTCAACACTACAATCAAACTAAGTCAAATTAAGTCATACTAGGTCACAAGAAGTTAAACTAAGTCATACAAGATCAAACAAAGTTAAACAAGTCTAATCTAGGTTAAAGTCAACTCTTGGTCAAATATTCTAGCCAAACTAGTTAAGTTATCTAGGGTTTAGTCAATAGTGGTCAGACTAGTCAATACTAGTCAACATGGTCAAGCTAGGTCAAAGTCTAGGTCAATCTTAGACTAACTAAGGTAATTTAGGTCAATGGTCAACTATCTAAGTCAATACTCCATAAGACTAACTCAATCAACCATAGGCTAACATGTCTTAGGATACCTAAGATACTATACCACAATGTTAAGGCATAACCAATTATCTATACAAAGTATATCACACATAAATACATATATATATAATACCAACCTTAATCCTGTAATCAAGCTAATCCCATACTTCAACTCAAGTCATGACTCGACTCTAAGTATCTCACTTAACCCCATACATATCTTAATTGACATGTAACTATCCATATAAACCAAGTCACACAAATACCCTTATATACTTAGGGCACTCACATATAGGTCAAACTCAAATAGCTAGCTAATAGTCTAGGGTTTACTCAATCTTAGTCAACTAGTCCTTTTAAGTCTATCCAAGTCAATTCTAGGTCAATTTGGTCAAGGTTTGACCTATAGTTGACTTTAGTCAACCATGGTCAACAAGGCTACCTAGGTCAACCATTCAAGAGCAAATTAGGCCAAGTATAGGGTAACCCCCTATTAGCCATAGGCTAGTATATCTAGGACACTACCACATATATATAGGTATCTTAGATATATACTCATATCTATACAATATATATATACATAGGCCATCTCATATATATATATACATATCTACAATGTATACACCATATACCCAACTTATATAATACCATATATACCCAACTATACATATGCCAATATCTATATACATAACCAACTAAATATATATATATATACCCATTCACATATATATAATACCCTTATATATATATAACATATATATATATACATAACATATATACATATATAGGTAGAGAGAGAGAGTGAAAGGAGAGTGAGAGTGTGAGGGTGTCATGTGTGTGAACATGTGTGTGTGTGTGTACTAGAGTGAGTGTCATGACAGCAAGGGGTTTAAATCTCAGAAATCTGAGATTGGGAGACCAAATTCACACACATACATATATGCATATATACATATATACATACATACCTATATCTATACCTACACACACATATATATACTCACATACTCACATACACACACATATACATATATACATATGTATACAATATATATACACCCAAAAATACGTATATACATACATAAAAATCAATTTGAATTTCATTTTAAAATACTGAAAAAAATAATAAATACTGTTCATATCTGAACAGTGGGGGAAAAAACCAAATTCGATGCAAAAACCTAGCTAATACCCAAAACCAAGGGTTGGTAATCGTGTCCCCATGTGTACACGTGTCGTGTGTGTCCATGGGAGTCCACCACGACACGACACGGCATGTCCAGTGGTCAAAAACCCAAATCGGGTAAATTGACAGTGCACAGTGTCGTGCTAAGGTGCACACGCGTGTAGGACACGACACACGCGTCCATGTGTCTCGTACACACGTGTGTAGGTTCGCCTAAGGTAGGTCTAGGTGTCCTACAGCCTGATACGTGTCCAAATGTCACACAGTGTCGTGTTCGAGCCCGTATCAGAGCTCAATTTTTCACGTGTGTGCTGTCAGTACAAATTCAATGCACACACGAATTCGTGTCCGACACTGCACTAGAAGACACGAAACTTGGGGGGCATGTTCGCAGACATTGCCCCCTCGTGTCCACCAATTGTCACCCCTCCACGTGTCCTGTCGTGTCCTACGTGAGTCCCGAACAGCAGGGGACTGAACACGCGCGTGGCGCAGTCTCGTGCAGCGAGGACAGAGCCTCGTGGACACGACACACGCATCAATACGTGTCGTGCTCGTGTCAGGGTGTAGCCTAGGTCTAGGGCTAGGGTTTAGGCCTGACACTTTGTGTCCACGTCGTGTCTAGACACGACACGAAGGCCGTGTCAGTGTGTGTTTTATACTGTGTGCAGTGTAGTGCACGGTCAGTGTGTGTCGAATTTCTCACTCGACACGACACGAAGTGTCACGAAACTCGAGGGGGGGCTTGTCAGAGGGTGCCCCCACCTCTGTGCCAAGTGGCACGTGTCCACGTGTCTAGGACACAAAGAAATCCGTATCGGGTAGCAGGGGAACTAAGTATGCACAGTGTGGTGTTTAACAGTGTGTTCGCGTCTAATTTGGACACGGACACGATACGATTTCGTGCTCAGTCAACTAGGGTTGTGTCCTACAAGCCTAGGGCTACCCAAAAATGTAATTTGTTTTGGAAAACAACAACTTTCAAACCATAGTGACATTTCACCAAACACTTAATTAAACACACAGATACGTGTCCGATACGGACACCAAACCCAATCCATATCCTACCAAACTTGACCCACAATTGGGGTTTACCTATATGCATGCAACCATGAAGAGAAAACACAATCTTAATAGGTTTTGTGAGTGTTTACCTATTGAGTGAAAACTCAATGAAAATAAGATTTTTGGGGGGGGGGGGGTGTCCTCTTCACTTGATGGTGCCCAAAATGCTATACAACCTAGCTAGCTAGCTCCCCTTAGCATCCTCAATGGTAGGGGGTTCCAATGCAAGAAGTTTGGCTCAATTTGGAGTCAAATTGGTTAAGTGGTGAGGGTGTGAAGTTGAGGGAAAAATTAAGGTTTTTAAGAGTAATAAAAGAAGCTTGAATGAAAGGGGGGTGTGATTATATAGAGGGGGTAGGGTTGGGCTGCCATGGGGGGGGTAGGGGTAGATATTTAGGGTTCATCCACCTTGCTAACTTAGCTCCTAAGGCTTTGACTAGGTAGATAGATATTTCTAGGTTTTCTAAATATCTAAGAAAGTAATATCTTAGATATTTTCAACCTAAGATATTCACACATAAAGCTAATATCTAACATTAGCCTCCTAGGTTAGTGACTAATCTCTAGATTAGGGTAAACTAGGTTAGGAGCTAACATGACACTAATCAACTAATTAAATAATAATAAACTACATAAATCCAAATAATTTCTAATAAATTACCAAAATACCCTTTTGACTAAAAAGTGGTAATTTGATATCCTAATCACATGGTTAGGCTTACATGGTCATGGTTAGTCTCTAGGTTATGAAATCTCTAGGGTTTACACTAGGGTTATACTAGTAAATCACAAAGTCATAAGTCGTGACTTAGAAAAATAGTTTTAAATTAACTAAAATCACCAAAAATCATATCATGACTAAAACACCATTAATAAATAATAAAAATAATAATTTTTTTAAAAATACCCCAATTTCAGAAAACTGGGTGTTACAAGTCTACCCTCCTTAGAGAAATTTTGTCCTCGAAATTAAGATAGTCGTACTCCTCCTAGGTCAAACCCCCAGTCAATCAAAGTCAAAAAGATAACATGCAATCATAGTCCTACTGGTCGTGATTCCATAGTCTTGAACAGGGTAACTACACTATCTAGCACATCACAAGCATATCCTGACAGGTACTAATGGAATCATACAACAAGATGGAAAAGGAAGGACAGGAAAGACAAACCTGCTAACCCGTCACCTGCAGCGTTGGTCTCCTCGACCGTCATCGCAAAAGCTCCACCCCTCTGGTGCTGAGCTATAGGTGGCCTAGCTCCCTTATAAGGAGGTGCAATAGGACAATCCATCTTCTGGTGAGTATCAGACCCACAGGTAAAGCAAACCTTCAGCCTCTTTCTACACTGCTCCCTGATGTGTCCCTGCTTCCTGCAGTATGAACAACTGATCGTCTTCGGGTCCTGACCTCGATACTGATGCTGCACCTGCTGAAATGGCCTCTGCTGCCGGGGTCCCGGGGCTCTAACTGGCGGGGTCGAATGATGTGGTGTGGGAGGACGATATGTCTGCTGGTGTAGCGTCGGCACTTTCTGCTGGAAAGCCTGACGCTTGGAGGGTCCCTCAATGTGTACAGAAGCCGACCTCTTGCAAGATAGAAGACGCTCCTCGATACTCCGGGCTAACTCTAAGCTCTGGTAATAGTCAGTCATACCGTTTGCCTCTATAAGAATGCCAATGTCTGGAACTAGACCATGGCAAAACCTACGCGTCATCTCCTCAGGGTCAGCAACCAAACTAGGAGCGAAACAGCTCAGACGACTAAACTCTGCCGCATACTCGTCGACAGAACGGTTCCCCTGCTGGATGTTCTGGAATCGTAGCCCCATGGCTACTCTAGCAGTGGTCGAGAAGAATTTCTTCTTGAACTGGGTCTTGAACTGATCCCAAGTGGCTCTCCCTCTCGCAAACAATGGCTCATTTCGGAACCAAACTCCTGTCAAGTCTATCAGCAGAAATCTCGCTGCCTCGACCTGGAGGTCATCCGGCATCCTAACTCCAATGAGCTTCCTCTCTACCGAGTCTAACCAGTCATCTGCTACTACTATGCCCTCAGTCCCTAAGAACTCCTTGGGGTTCAGACCCATAAAGTCCTTGATCGTCTCCGCTCTCTGCCGCGGTTCTATAGGTGGTGGGACCACGGTACGTTCCCCAGAATGCTCCATGCTCTGGCGGAGTAGGGTGGTCTGCTCCTGATGGGTTGCTAGGAACCCCTGGATCAAAATGAGCAGTTGGTTCCCGTCGAGTGTGACGGAAGCCTGGGTAGGTATAGTGATAGGGGGTGGTGGAAGTATTGGGTCCTGCTGGGCCTGTGAGGTGGAAGGTGGTGAAGATATCTGGGTTTGTGGATCTGTGGAGTGGGGAAAAGTGGTAGGTGGAGGTGTATCAGTCAACTGGTCAGCTGACTGGATGGGGAGTGTGCCATTCTCAGGTGAGACATACCGAGATGAACGAGTAAGCACCATCTAATTACAACAAAAAAGACTTATAAGGACTCTTTAAAGCAAAACAATCATAGACAAGAAAATCAAATTATAATAGCAAGCATGTGATATATTTCCTATGTTGCAATCCTAGTATTCCTCTAAGTGTTCTAAGCGTCATTCCTAATATTGTCTAATTACCTTAAGTTCCTAATTGCAGGCTTGCTTGGTACAATAACGTAACCAAACAATTTAGTCTCGAAACCTGCATGGGCCACCACTAAAAACGTGTCACGACCCGCACCCTGTATAGGGGCACGAGAAGTGGGTACGTCCAGCCTACGCCGCAGTGTCGGCGGTAGTAAGCTGTCCTAGGTTGCTAACTAATCTCATGTATTGTATAAAAAGTACTTGTCCAGATATCAGCTCCGAATGGAGGACAAGTAAAGGGTAGGATATACTCAATCACAGTCTAAAATACGAAAAGATAACACAAAAGTTATACCTAAGGAATTAAAGACAATAACAACTAACTACTAAAATAATACAACAATGTCTCAAACAAACTTAATACAAACTCAATATCTTAACTTTAATACAACAAGTCAAAACGTGAAAGCTAAAGTAGTCTACTAGCTAATCTCCTGAATCACTCCTGAGAGTCGGAACCAAAGGTAGCTAATCCCTCGCCAGGTCCATGGTAAGTAGGACAGGAGTCCACAGGATTATCATCTGTAATATTTTCAACAGGTCCAATCAGGACGGGAACGAGTACAACTCATCTAGAAAAACCCAAGTAAATGACAAAGAACTATAAAGCAGTTATAGACAGTTTTATTGATGAACATGGCAGTTTTATACAGTAATGATGGCATAGCGAAACAGTAAGATACAAGAAAAGAAAGGTAACTAAAACAAGAGAAGAATCATGGCAATGAAGACTGTAATAAAATCTAACTGAACTAGAATAACATTTACGAGTCCAGACAGTACGATATAAGTCTAATATAATCCCAGTGTGAGTCCAGTCCATATAATCCGATACCAGATGATTTCCAGTACAAGATGAGTCCAACAGTGATGAATGAATCCAGGGTGAGTCCAACTATGATCTAACAGTGTGTTTTAAAATACCGAGGTCGACATGTAAACGGCTGTAGGTATCAGGCACATCTCTCACTGATCGGGCAAGAGATGGCTATGCTTCCGGTAGATTCAAGTGGGAGATTCCGGATTTGGGGTATGTCTACATGTCTTACTCAATATTTCCCCGCCCAGCAAGTGAATCCAAAATCGACAAAAGAATCAAGATGAGTCTGGCCAATACATGATGATTCCAGAAATGATTTCGAAATGATACCAATGACTCCAGTAATAGAGGCCAGCAAGTAAGGTATGTGTCGATACATGAATCCAGAAATATCCATACGTGTTGATACAGAGAATCATATAGAACTAACTAGAACTGAAATACAGTAATCGATAAATAAATGAAAGAACTATCAGAGAATGTACTCGCCTGATACTCTGAAAAGAGTGGTATAATATCAGATGTCTGTACCAGGGTCACAATGTCCTAAAATAGAGCAATACAGTTATGACATGTCCAAAATGAAGGTAAATGAAATCTACGATGCAATCTATATGAATTCTAAGCCAATCTAGGTCAAAGTCAAACTAGGTCAACACTACAGTCAAACTAAGTCAAATTAAGTCATACTAGGTCACAAGAAGTTAAACTAAGTCATACAAGATCAAATAAAGTTAAACAAGTCTAATCTAGGTTAAAGTCAACTCTTGGTCAAATATTCTAGCCAAACTAGTTAAGTTATCTAGGGTTTAGTCAATAGTGGTCAGACTAGTCAATACTAGTCAACATGGTCAAGCTAGGTCAAAGTCTAGGTCAATCTTAGACTAACTAAGGTAATTTAGGTCAATGGTCAACTATCTAAGTCAATACTCCATAAGACTAACTCAATCAACCATAGGCTAACATGTCTTAGGATACCTAAGATACTATACCACAATGTTAAGGCATAACCAATTATCTATACAAAGTATATCACACATAAATACATATATATAATACCAACCTTAATCCTGTAATCAAGCTAATCCCATACTTCAACTCAAGTCATGACTCGACTCTAAGTATCTCACTTAACCCCATACATATCTTAATTGACATGTAACTATCCATATAAACCAAGTCACACAAATACCCTTATATACTTAGGGCACTCACATATAGGTCAAACTCAAATAGCTAGCTAATAGTCTAGGGTTTACTCAATCTTAGTCAACTAGTCCTTTTAAGTCTATCCAAGTCAATTCTAGGTCAATTTGGTCAAGGTTTGACCTATAGTTGACTTTAGTCAACCATGGTCAACAAGGCTACCTAGGTCAACCATTCAAGAGCAAATTAGGCCAAGTATAGGGCAACCCCCTATTAGCCATAGGCTAGTATATCTAGGACACTACCACATATATATAGGTATCTTAGATATATACTCATATCTATACAATATATATATACATAGGCCATCTCATATATATATACATATCTACAATGTATACACCATATACCCAACTTATATAATACCATATATACCCAACTATACATATGCCAATATCTATATACATAACCAACTATATATATATATATATATATATATATATATATATATATATATATATATATATATATATATATATATATATATATATATATATATATATATATATATATATATATATATATATATATATATATATATATATATATATATATATATATATATATATATATATATATATATATATATATATATATATATAATACCCTTATATATATATATAACATATATATATATATATATATATATATATATATATATATATATATATATATATATATATATATATATATATATACCACTATATATACATAACATATATACATATATAGGTAGAGAGAGAGAGAGTGAAAGGAGAGTGAGAGTGTGAGGGTGTCATGTGTGTGAACATGTGTGTGTGTGTGTACTAGAGTGAGTGTCATGACAGCAAGGGGGTTTAAATCTCAAAAATCTGAGATTGGGGGACCAAACTAACACACATACATATATGCATATATACATATATACATACATACCTATATCTATACCTACACACACATATATATACTCACATACTCACATACACACACATATACATATACATATGTATACAATATATATACACCCAAAAATACGTATATACATACATAAAAATCAATTTGAATTTCATTTTAAAATACTGAAAAAAACAGTAAATACTGTTCATAACTGAACAGTGGGGGGGGGAAAACCAAATTCGATGCAAAAACCTAGCTAATATCCAAAACCAAGGGTTGGTAATCGTGTCCCCATGTGTACACGTGTCGTGTGTGTCCATGGGAGTCCACCACGACACGACACGGCGTGTCCAGTGGTCAAAAACCCAAATCGGGTAAATTGACAGTGCACAGTGTCGTGCTAAGGTGCACACGCGTGTAGGACACGACACACGTGTCCATGTGTCTCGTGCACACGTGTGTAGGTTCGCCTAGGGTAGGTCTAGGTGTCCCACAGCCTGATACGTGTCCAAGTGTCACACAGTGTCGTGTCTGAGCCCGTATCAGAGCTCAATTTTCTACGTGTGTGCTGTCAGTACAAATTCAATGCACACACGAATTCGTGTCCGACACTGCACTAGAAGACACGAAACTTGGAGGGCATGTTCGCAGACATTGCCCCCTCGTGTCCACCAAGTGTCACCCCTCCACGTGTCGTGTCGTGTCCTACGTGAGTCCCGAACAGCAGGGGACTGAACACGCGCATGGCGCAGTCTCGTGCAGCGAGGACAGAGCCTCGTGGACACGACACACGCATCAATACGTGTCGTGCTCGTGTCAGGGTGTAGCCTAGGTCTAGGGCTAAGGTTTAGGCCTGACACTTTGTGTCCATGTCGTGTCTAGACACGACACGAAGGCCGTGTCAGTGTGTGTTTTACACTGTGTACAGTGTAGTGCACGGTCAGTGTGTGTCGAATTTCTCACTCGACACGACACGAAGTGTCACGAAACTCGAGGGGGGGCTTGTCAGAGGGTGCCCCCACCTCTGTGCCAAGTGGCACGTGTCCACGTGGCGTGGACACGAAGAAATCCGTGTCGGGTAGCAGGGGAACTAAGTGTGCACAGTGTGGTATTTAACAGTGTGTTCGTGTCCAATTTGGACACGGACACGATACGATTTCGTGCTCAGTCAACTAGGGTTGTGTCCTACAAGCCTAGGGCTACCCAAAAATGTAATTTGTTTTGGAAAACAATAACTTTCAAACCATAGTGACATTTCACCAAACACTTAATTAAACACACAGATACGTGTCCGATACGGACACCAAACCCAATCCATATCCTACCAAACTTGACCCACAGTTAGGTTTTACCTATATACATGCAACCATGAAGAGAAAACACAATCTTAATAGGTTTTTTGAGTGTTTACCTATTGAGTGAAAACTCAATGAAAACAAGGTTTTGGGGGGGGGGGTGTCCTCTTCACTTGATGGTGCCCAAAATGCTATGCAACCTAGCTAGCTAGCTCCCCTTAGCATCCTCAATGGTAGGGGGTTCCAATGTAAGAAGTTTGGCTCAATTTGGAGTCAAATTGGTTAAGTGGTGAGGGTGTGAAGTTGAGGGAAAAATCAAGGTTTTTAAGAGTAATAAAAGAAGCTTGAATGAAGGAGGGGTGTGATTATATAGAGGGGGTAGGGTTGGGCTGCCATGGGGGGGGAGGGGTCGTAGGGGTAGATATTTAGGGTTCATCCTCCTTGCTAACTTAGCTCCTAAGGCTTTGACTAGGTAGATAGATATTTCTAGGTTTTCTAAATATCTAAGAAAGTAATATCTTAGATATTTCCAACCTAAGATATTCACACATAAAGCTAATATCTAACATTAGCCTCCTAGGTTAGTGACTAATCTGTAGATTATGGTAAACTAGGTTAGGAGCTAACATGACACTAATCAACTAATTAAATAATAATAAACTACATAAATCCAAATAATTTCTAATAAATTACCAAAATACCCTTTTGACTAAAAAGTGGTAATTTGATATCCTAATCACATGGTTAGGCTTATATGGTCATGGTTAGTCTCTAGGTTATGAAATCTCTAGGGTTTACACTAGGGTTATACTCGTAAAATCACAAAGTCATAAGTCGTGACTTAGAAAAATAGTTTTAAATTAACTAAAATCACCAAAAATCATATCATGACTAAAACACCATTAATAAATAATAAAAATAATAATTTTTCAAAAATACCCCAATTTCAGAAAACTGGGTGTTATATGCGCACCGAGGTGCTCGCCTTTGCGATATTCAATGTTCCATAGCGACTCGTACGTCTGCCGTACGATTCATTTCAATTGTTCTATCTAGTGTTCGACAGACACTATGTTTATCTCTCTATCGAGCCACGTCCGTGGCGTTGATAGGTTAACTCAGTATTCAATGGTATGTATTTTACTTAAGCATGACGGAGTAGGAAAGAGAGTCAATGTCCTCCCACCTTGAATCGATATGCCTTGTCGTTTCGTCGAGCCGTTGCGGCTCGATTTCATAACTTCGTTGCACGGGCAACTCTCCTGACTTAGCCATTCGAGCACTTCGTGCTTCATTGAATTTTACGTCCGTTTTGGCTTATCGTGTCAACGCTTCAGTCCGTCGCAAGGCGACGATTTGCTTTCGCGGACCCCTTACTGAATAAGGCAAAAGATCGACCTCTAATATTTCAGCATAAACGTATAGCTTGCACATGAAACCAACTAAAATCAATACTTGCATCGATTTGGACTTGCGCCTTGGTCGATTTGATTTCTTAGAATTTTTGAGCCGTCTTAACGCACTTATCCTTCGAGGCAACGCGGCGCTTCGCATTGATTCCCTCGATGCATTCTTTGGGATAAGGCAACTCTTCGCATCGACTTAGTTCGATGCATTGCTCGGGACAACTTAACACTTTGTATCGATTCGCATCGATACGTAATCGGGTCAACGCAACTCTTCGAGTCAACGACTCAGCATAATGCACCGTGCGGAGCAGGGCATTACAGTGCGGGTTTTGGCCATTTTGGTTTGGTGGACTAGATGATAGTTTAGGCTTGGATTTGAACTTCCTAGTGCCAACACTACACCAAAATAGCTAATTAGGAACAGTAAGCCTTTTTTAATCTGGAACGCTTATGTAGCGTGCCTAGATTTTGGAACAGCCAAAAACCGTGCCAACATAAAAAAATGTTCCAAATTGTTTTCTTTTTATTGTTAATAAAAATTATTTATTTTGGAACACACAAAAATCGTTCCAAATGAAACTTTAAGTGACAATTTTGAACCATGTGATTTTCACGTGGACTTGACAAAAGCATACGGTCTTTTCTTTCCCTGTCACACTTTTTCCCAATTAAAAACCCTCTCCAGACCTAATAGCCCCTGGCGGGAATTGAAACCCTCATCTTCACCAAATATTCCCTCCTTCTCTGGCGGGAAGGGAAATCCCTCCTCTGGCGCGAACCTAAAACCCCTCCTCCTTTCTCACCCACCACTCGGATCAAGCACGAGATCCTTCCAATACTCGGATCGAGCACGACATCCTTCCAATACTCGGATCGAGCACGACATCCCTCTTTCTCTGGCTAGGGATCGAGCACTCTAAGGTATTTTGAAACCCTAAAATGATTTAAACGGTTAATTTCTTTGTCGAATCCTTCCAATACTTTGCCACTTTTGAGAGCTTAATCTCTCTTTAGAAAAACCTAAAGGGTTTTGATGCTTTATTCTATTTTTTGGGCGTCTATAGTTATTTTTCTTTTTTGCCGATG
The DNA here is from genome assembly GCA_029216955.1 of Iris pallida. Lineage (NCBI taxonomy): Eukaryota > Viridiplantae > Streptophyta > Magnoliopsida > Asparagales > Iridaceae > Iris > Iris pallida. The sequence continues at coordinate 8,982,021 of JANAVB010034617.1, read as the reverse complement.
GGTATAGGATGTTCCGGATCAAGCAC